>DVPR01000455.1:0-13940 GCA_018239345.1 Oxynetra stangelandi
TCCACTGCTGGACACGGGTCTCCTCTCGGAATGCGAAGGATTAGGCCATAGTCCACCACGCTGGCCAAGTGCGGTTAGACTTAACACATCTTAGATTTTTTTTTTCTAAGAGTTGCAGGTTCCTTCACCGTTACCAAGTGATACAGCAAGCAGTGATATTTAATTGCATCAAGTGATATTTAATTGCATGCTTAATCATGCTTCATCTAGGTTGACGACCGTAAAATTGTATATATAAATATTGTAATTTATCTGCTACATGCATACGGACTCTATACCTATGTCCAATTATGAAAATAATAAACGTGAAAAGCCGAATAAGCACGAATGTAAACGACGGTACACGAAATAAGCGCGAATAAACACGAATTTACACGAAGATACCCGAATTAAGCGGGAAATAAGCGCGGAAAACCCGAATAAGCAGGAATGTAAACAAAGACACACGAAAAGAACGCGACATTACGTTTACGTATTTCACTCCACATAATTTTCCATACCAAGGGCCTTATATGGAAATCGATTCTTAAGAAGTAAACTCCGATAACAATTATGTGAATAAAACTTTATATACAAATATACACGAATGCTGAATCATTTTAAATATATACACAAAAGAATCAACCACGTCATACAAAATGTTCACGTTTCAACTTCAACGATTTAACTCGAACACGCAAAGCAGTTCTTAAGTTGCTCGATTTTGTCGACATAATCCATATTTATCGTAATTGTATACCTAAATATTTCTCAAAACTCAATCGAGTAATTGTTAACTCGTATTAACGGACAGACAGACGTGACTGGGGGCTTTGCTTTGAAATAATTATTACCCGCGTAAGGCTATTACTTAATTAATGGAATATTATTTTTACTATTATATAATTATCAGGAAATATATGCTAATTAAAAAGGTCCGAAGCCGGGTCAAGAGTGCCTTTAATAAATGAGTATGTACGATGAATTTTATAAATGGCGAAGAACAGGTATAGGCTGTACTGACAAAAGCCTTAGTCTCTAACAACTTAAGGCAATTTGGCGAGATGTTGCTATTACCATATATAAATAGAATATTACGTATAAATTAATATTACATACAGTAAAATATAAACATAAGTCGATCCATGTATTTAACTTAACACTTGTTATGTAGTGAAGTGTTATTATTAATATTAATAAAACAAAACAAATTATAACTTCTCTTTTAAAAAATTTCATTCTCAATAACAATTAGCTTAGTGCTACGCTTGTCTTTTCTAACTCTTTGAATGTAGAAAGGGTCAGTTACACGGTGTCTGTTTATCAAGTTGTAAATATTGACATGTGCATATTGCCCTTTATCTGTAATTACACGATTATGTCACGGAACGTCAATCTATGTGCTACTCGTAAATGTGACAGGCCGAATGAGGATTGTGGTGGAATTGTCAACTTTTTGTTTTATTCAATAGCAGGACATACTTTGTACCTAATTGAATAGCTTGTACTGGTGTATTGATAGAGACATCGTTAATTCTGCTGTGCTATGATCTGTTGCAATAGTAGGGGTACATAATTTCGTCATAAACGTAAAGTAATGGTGACTTAGGGAAATGTTTGCTAGGGAAAAATATTCGAAGCATATGCGTTATGTTTATTACTGAAATGGCATAAAGTTCTTGATTAAAAAGTATATGTTAGAGTTTAATTTGGATTGAAAATTGACGAAACGACAGTCACTTTACCTACGTAATTAGTATAGTAACTATCTACCGATAGTTTATATTGTTGGTTCACATTAACCCTGCTTTACCATTAATATTTTCACTATGATATTAAAGAAAAAAAATAATTTAAACTTCGATGCATAACATTGATCGTGTCAAAATTTTAACTAATCAATTAGCATAACAAATCTCAACCGGCCCTGTTACGTTTAAGTTAGCATTAGTCAGTAGCGTATCAAGGTAACCAATGACAATCGACGGCAGTTAAATAACATTAAAGGCAGTTAGTTAAGCGACAGTGGGCGACAGTTATGACGGTGCCCCTGAGCGAACGCGCGACTCGTCGCACAGATTGATGAAATGCGTACAATTATCGTGTCTTATGGTGGCTGGTCGATTAAATTACTCCTTCGTTTGACATGGCGTTTTGAACACCGTCGCCGGCTGAGTGATCGTTAGGTGTTATCATTATGGTCGTTTATATGTTTTCCTCGTGGATGAACACCGTGGATTCGTGAACAGTACTATTAAGCTTGTTATTGTCGTGACTTAGAAACATTCCAGATTGTTCTATTGTTCTTCGGTTAGTGCTGAAGCTGTCGGAACTAGCCTGATCGATATAACGTAAGAGAAGTAGGTACTGGTAAGGCCATTTAACGATCCTAGTGCCTTTTCTTATATGCACTGAATGGCTGCCGAGAGTATTTCATTAAATAGAAATCATATATGTCTATCCCGAACTCCTCCTTCAATATTAACACCCGTGATCCAAACTAGAAAAGTGTGTTGTTAGTAGAAGTAAAATGTATCATTAGTGTATTTATTACTATCAGTACTTGAGTGAACTTTACTTTTACTTGTGTTAATTTCGTATTAAATAATAAGGAATTATTTAACTAAACGTACAATAATTAGACATTCTTGGTGGAACAAGGTACATACATATATATTCATACAACCATCAAATATACCTACAGATAACTGTCGAAAACAGCTCATCGCCTAATCAAAGGTTGTATTTACCTTAACATGCGAGAGAAGTGTATTAATCGCGAAAACGATCATTCAAGGAAATGGGCAGTACAGTCTTCATGCGCGGCACTGCCTAGTGCCGGCTCTAATACTTATACACACTGCGAAGTGCGGTGAGTATAATCAAACCGCAGAAGCAACTTATTAAGCATTTACTTGAGCAACGTGTACATACTTGTAGGTATAGTTAAATATGTTTATGCCTGAGATTTTATATTGGGATGTTATATGTTTATGTTGGGATGTTATATGTTAATGTTGGGATGTTGTATGTTAATGTTGGGATGTTATATGTTAATGTTGGGATGTTATATGTTAATGTTGGGATGCGTATGTAACTGTATATAATATGTACAATATTTCGACGTTCAGCAAACTACAGTAATAACGAAAATGTCTTGAATATTGACACTCATAGCAAATTAATTAATAATATTTATTCACTTTTAATTATTTTTAAAGCTCGACAATCCCATTGAGTTATTAAATGTCAAGTCTAAGTTTCGAGAAGTCAGTGTAGATTCCATTTAAAACGTATTATTAAGTCATATAATTCATAACCGCGCCAGTTGTTGCGCGCTACTTATGCGAACGGGAGCTAAGTAATTCTGATAGCATCTTTCAATACTTATTTCACTGTTACAGAGGTTGATTTGAAAATAATCATTTAATCAAATTCCCCGTTTTCCCCAGTACAAAACTTATCACTTCCTGCAGTTTTAACAAAATCGTTTCAGTTATTATCTCGTGGAAACCTAAAGGATAAACATACGGAGTAACTTTCACATAGGGATCTAAAATATATATTATATTTTGGTTTGACTGTAAAAAAATCCAAGTAAAATCTCAACATTGCCGCTCATTAAAAGTATATATATTTTTCATTCAATCCCCTAGATTCAAATGGAAGTAATTCAATTTTTAAATTCCAACACCGATCGTACACCGATGCCAGTATTCAAAATTCTTAGTGTCCGTTATGTAGCCGATTATCAATCACGAACTCGCGGCGAATCGATTTCACTGTATCGGCACACCATTACTCACCCCATAAATAACTAATCGAATCAATATAATAGACCGTGACTAATTTTTGAACGCGCCTTTAGTAACGCTTTTGGTTTCACGTGCAATTAGTGAGACTAGATGCGACTTGTCAACACGTCGAGCGGACAAGCTGTCTTAGCACCGTCAACATAATTACATCCTTAAGAAGCTTTTGCTTCTAACTCAAACAGTAGTTTCGAGTTCAAAATGGTTATAAGAAATAGATGTAGCTGTTATAGGATTAGGATTGCCTGTTTTGTGTTACGGACTTACAAATAAGTCGAAATTCAAATGAGAAGACTTCAATTTTATTCGACAGTGTTTTTGTTATATGAAAACTTAGACGATATATATCTGAATACATTACAAACAAGCTTGATGCCTCACACCTTTTTACCACATATAAAAATAACAAAACTTGCTATACCTACATATATTACCTTGGTCAAGAACCGAACCCGGATCCGACGGTGCGGCGGGCATAGTGGCCTTGGTGTGAATATTTGATATAAATTTAGTATTGAAGATATATACGTGGATAATATACTTCATAATAATTGAAGTACCATATCACCATCATTAACTTTATATTATTCCACCGCTGAAAATTTCCTTCTATGATCAAGATTGAAGGATATAGTCGACCAGAAGACCACGTGCATATTGTGCAAGTGCTTTGTTCAATCAGAGACGCTAGGATTCAAACTCCAAACCTCCGGAGTGGGACGCTGAAATCCAAACCAATAAGCCATCGCTACTGCAGTCATACAAATTATTATTTAAAAATTCAATGTTTTTTTAATTTTCGTATAATTTATATATTTATCTATAAAATGTATGTAACACTGATAAATGTAGACGGGGACATATCATGAATTCTGAGCTCAACATATTTTCCGGTGACAAAATTAAATTTTAGATTTATTTACCGCCCAACTTGGGGACAAAAGCTGGGGGATTATAAGAATTATTCAAGTTAAACAATCTAGGACACATATCCATTGTATGATGCTGATAGTATTTACCTTCAGCGATTTTCTCTTAGTCTACCTCTTGGTATACCCAGTTTTATCAGGATACCCTAAGAAGATGACCTGGTTAAATAATAATTTGTATATCTTACTTTAAAATTCCTATATTAGTATGCCGGTAAAAGTTTAACTAGAGTGATCAAATATATTTAATGTTTGTACAATTAAGTAAATAGATTTTCGTAATAAAATTTACAATTAAATAAATAAATAACCGTCACGCCAGGTCCCTAGCGGGGTAGGCAGAGAGCACGGAAATACAATAAATAATTTAAAAATACATACGGATACAGCCTGTATAATAATCCGATACTGTTACTACAATAATACCTACACATCTTTTAATCGGTAAGTAACATTAATTAGAGATAAATGTACTAAGTAATACACATTTATTACCAACTCGCCAAAGATGACCTTTTACTTTATATGATAGTTATAAACGCGATAAAAAAATTATTAATGTGTGTCGATAATTCTTATTAACTGGCCACGTAATTGGTATACCGTGATACCTGCGGTATAAATATATAGCGTTAAGCTTAAATAAATACTATACGCCTGAAAAGATGGAGTTCATTTGTAGGAATATTATTTTGTGTACATTTTCAAATGTTTACACAATCAAAATATTTTATTAATTATAATTATTACCTAATTATGACTTCATCTAAAAAATTACGCTCCTATTTATTGGGTGGTTAGGTTACGTTTTCGAGACGTCAACATGACAATATCTTTTGTTGCTGCTAAGCAGCAGCATGCATTAGTATTCTGATATAATGAAACGAGTCGTTTTACACAGTTCTCTGGTGTAGAAAGATATTTATTATGTATATCCATAACGATTGTATGTTTTTGAGAATTGCATATGTATGCAATAAAATTGCATAGATTAAAACTAACGAACATAGTTGCGAGAATATATTTTTCCTCTCATTCATTATTTATTTTATTCTTATTATTGTATTAATATATTATTAAATCTTTGTTTTCAAACGTGAGCTTTCATATGCTTTCTAATATCTTCCCTTTTAATATAGTGTAGCCACCGTATTATTTCATAAATTTTCGTTGCTATAAATTATTCTGCAATTATATTAAAACTTCATTTACGAAAGACACAAGAATAATCAATAAATAAACGTGGTATATTTATGAGGAAGTAGGATTATTTATCTATTTCTAATAGCAAACAGCCTGACGGGTTTTATCCGCGACGCATGGTCACCATTGCCTTTGAATCTTACAGGAACAGAGAATTAACGTGGATATTTGATTCATTTCTAGCCTCTCTTGAACAATGATATTTCACAACATAAACAAAACTCTTGAAATACCTTAGAATAACACGAAACATGTTACACATGCCCAATAAGAACAGAGTAAAAATAACCTTTGTTAACTCAGTAGTAAAACTATTGCTTAGTGCTGTGTTTGTTCGAGGATACGAATACAGAGAAAATCGCAACAACAATGATGGCCTCCTCTTCTCAAAAATCTGGGTTTGAACCTTAGCGCGCACATATTCCTCACAAAGTATATATTTTATTTTTTATATACTAGGCTTGCGTTTGGCCGCAAAAGCGCTTGATGGTAAGCGCAGATGCGACCTAAGATGGACCACGCATGCCTAGAAAAAGCCTATTCACCCTTGCCTTGGAAAATAATATGATGTCCTATATTAAAGTTTCAATATCACCTCCTGTAGCGGTGAAGGACAGAGGAACCTGTACATCCTAGTGGTCTGCAAGTGGTGCGATCTCTCTCAACCCTAACTTGACCAATGTCGCAGTCCTTCCTTCCATTTTTATTCAGAGAGGAAAACCCATGTCCTATAGTAAGTGGGAAGGTAAAAGAAGAGAAAAGAAAGAATACATAGTAAGAAACATTTCTATGCAAACGATTGATTAAATTATACTATTATTGTTTATTCATGCTTAGTGAACTAAAACAGGGCTGTGCTGGGTGTTGTAGGTTTGATTTCTACCTAGGACAATTATTAACTTAACACGTGCTCTGTTTAGTTAAGGATCAGATGTTATTATCATTATTACTACTTCATTCGAAGATTTAAAATCAGTCTTTTGTTTTTAAGAATAAGAACCGTTTTTGGTTTTCAGATAACTTCTCTAATTACGGCTAAAATAGATTGATATAGAACACAAAATAAACTACTTGAGTTTAGAAATATTTAAACTTGAAACAGTGAAGTAACCATTTGGATATAGTGGTTTTTTAGCTTGGCTTTCAGATAAAAATTAAACATCATCACCAATAGGTATTTCTAATGCCATATTAGGACAAAAATGTACATTTTAATATACCTATATAGGTATCTTTCGTATATAAGTACAATTTGCTTCTAGACCTTGTGGGAGAATTAATTAATATAGTGTAAGTATTAATAATTGTGAAAGATATTACTTTGAACGAATATGTCTATTAGATCCGTTAGCACTTCCAGTGATAAAGTATCTATGTAGACGAATCCCTATAATTTTTTTTTTAATATCGTATCTTATTGTATTGAATTTAAAGATTAGATTTGTAAAAATGATCCAACTGCGATTTCATAAAAAAATATACTTATATTTAAAACCTCTGCTATTCTAGTAAACGGTTTGATAGGTTTTGCTATTTTTTTAACGGATTTAATTGTTACATATTTGCGTGAAGACGAAGCCGTAAGAACGATACCTAAATAAAAAATATATTAGAATTTGAAACGTTTAATTTTGGTGAACATTTTTTTCTGTCAAATTAAGCAGGTATATCGATTAGAGTTGAAAAACTGGACATTATTTTTAAAAGTTACTTTATTTTAAACAAGTGAAAGATTTAAATTTATTTCTAAAGCATTCAAATATTTTCGAAATTTAGATCAAGATGAAATTAATTTATTAATGATTAATCAAATCAACATACTTTAAATGTACACGTCGCATCATAGATAGTACGAAATAAACATTTACTATTTTAAACTAAACCTTGCCAATTTCAAAATCCACTCACCCCAGAATACATCTGTGAATATATATATAAACTGAAGCTATTAAAAAAAAACCAAAAGAAAAACGAACAAACCTCTTGCCATTCCTCCGCCGCCGCTTGGTAGCGTACACGGTGCCGAGCTGGCTGGCGTGCGGCTGCGGCGGCCGGAGCAGGCTCGGGTCCACGCCCTCCAGTGCGTACCCGGCCTGACCCCAGCCGCACAGCAGTTTCGACTCTGTGGCTATCTTGACGGCGGCGCCGCCCCGTGACGTCACTGTCTCCCTCAACCGGACGCGAGCTCGGCTACGCGCACCACGCACCGCCGCTGGCCGGACCTCATCGTCGGTGGATTTATTCGACAAGCGACCGCGCCAGTTGGACCAACACTCGCCAGCTCGTGACACCGAGCATCGTCAGTTCAATGCCGTTTTGTATATTCAATTTGCAAACACAATGGATTTCTCAATTTATTTACACTCTTTGGATTGCTCAATTTATTTACACTCAATTCCGAGCATTTTTTGTTTAACAATGCTCTTGATTGTTTTATGCTAATGCTAAGCGGAATTATTTGAAAAAAAATACGAAAATCTGTTAAAATATATAGATCACAATGCACACTCAGTTCATTGTTTGTTATAGTTCTATTGTGAAATATTTAAATCACAGCTCAGACCGTAATAGAGTATAATTTACACGTAACGGAATAGTTTTGAGTCGCAATAAATCTTCAGGATCTAGCACAGAAACGCATTCACTTGTTTATAGAGTGTATTATTTTAATATTATCTATTTAGTTATCGATTGTCTTTTTTTAATTGAAACTATTGAATATATTTACAGCAGTTAATGTATAGTTTATGACGTGTTAATTGAAGATGTTTTATTAATTTCGAAACCTCGATGCACCGTGACCCCGATTTTGGCGTAAATACAACAATTAATTGCTTATTATTAATGTTGTTTTAATTCAATGATTTGCAATTGTTATTTCTGCAATTATCTTTATTAATACATTTGGTGAATATTTATTTTATTACATTTCCAATTACATTTAAGTATTTCGTTTATCGGCCTCCGGTTTTGTGAAATATCTTCTTTATTGTTTTTTGTATCAATCTGTTTTTTTTTGGTTCAAATTATTTATTAGTTTTAACACTCAATAAATTTTAGGTTCCAAATACCCACCGTTCTTACATCGCTTCCTTAATTAATTTATCCAAATAGCCTCGTTTAAACGATACCTATGTTACATTTTAATTTTATTAATCCTAATAACTTTTTGGAAGAGACACTTGAGCCACGTATTTATGTTTTTTTTTAAACTAGTATATATGATATATAGCGATGATATTTATTTATTAACACTATGGAAGAGATTATACGTAATTATTTATCTGTGGCAATCTGGCACCGAATCAATTGTCACGTCAGAGTGTTAATGTTTCAGTACCGGTTCTTAGTCACTGCACCGCTCGCACTGCACTCGGCCAACGCACATAATCCTTGTCAATAAATAACACACAAAACACAATTAGTACTTCAACACAAAACACACTTTGTCAATGCATATTCGGTGGCGGCAGTTTATCTCTTTTATTTCACGTGTTGTTTCGAGGTTAGGCTGGGACATGCAGCGCCACTGGCGAGCGCGCGAAGTGGTTTGGCGGCTTGCCTTCAAAGACCCCTGAGCGAGAGGGCGGGGCCCGATTCCACCACGCCCCCCGCTAGAAACCCACCAATCGACAGCCCCCGGCGCGATCAAAGCGCATCGGGGACGTACTGAGTGACGTATATTTTTATTTTCCGAAACAATTGTGCGATTTCTTTTGCGCGTTTTGTTTTGTTAGTTGCTGATATATATATTTTTTTTGTGTACAGAATTGTATCGCCTTCATTTAGCTTCTGAAATACCAGTTGCCAGGTTGACGTTCGAGAATTAATATTTTAAAGTAAGACGGTTCTGACTGGTTTTTTTTATTATTTTCGAGTCAGCGTTCTAGTGACTTTTGATATCGTTACGCGTTTGTTATTAATTCGTTTCAGTTGGATTTTTGTAATTGTTTGTTGTAACAATTCGTAGAACCTCATAAAGCGGGTGGAATTTTAATTTGCTTTGAACTAATCAGAAAATTCAAGGTTGGTTTGTATCTGGTTGACTTACCTAAAGGTTGTTTATTTCTGTTTTAAGGTGACCCCTAATTATTGTTACACAAACAATACACAATCAAATTGCCAGATATAATTCATTTTAATGGGCGTTTTACATTTCATTTATACACCCTTCAAACAACTAAACCAACTCACTCAACATTTTCAATTATTGTATAACAAATAAACGAATAATATCGCCCAAACTAAATTTAAATATTTAGATTTTCTCGAGAACACCAAACTTAACGTTTGTATATACAAGGAAAAAAAACAGTATATTATAAAAGAAAACTCTCCCCGAGTCCGTCCCACGTCATCCGTAGTGACGTCACAAAATGGCCGCCGGGCGAGGGAGAGTTTTCGCATTTTCCCCTCGGTCGTCACCACAGACGGACGGGAGGTCATCCCCTCTTATCGCTCACCGACCCTTCGCGCGACGTTCGGATAGAAGATCCCTATCTCCGAGCCCAGGATATTCCTATGACTTACACATCCACGGCTTATCATCATCATCAACCCCTATACATGTCCTATTGGACACTGGTTTCCTCTCAGGTAGAGGACCATTGAATCCCCCGACCAAGTCCCGGTTGCCACTATCACACTCCGTGCTGATAGTCGTGATTGATATTTTCATTATTCAGAATATAAACAGAAAGCTCATGACTAGGAAGATGAAGGATCTTTTGGGCTTTGATTTTTAGCGATCGAGATCCATATGTCTAGCTAGGTAACACAGCGTCAGCTTATTGATAGAGACTTTACTAGCATTTTAGTACCATCTACAGATTTTGCAATGATGGTTGAAAGATTTTTACAAGACAGCTTGTCCACTACTCCGTTTGAAGGGCGTGCGCTGCCAGCCGTGGTCTTTGAAAATTGTGGCCACTGTATCAGACGATATTTTAATGAATTTTCAAAAATGCAGACCCACTGAATTACTTATAATTATTGCCAAACACCATAGTTTAACTAGTAAATATATTATCTCATTCTACCATATTAATATACAATATATCACATATGTATATCTATCTAAAGGAAAATGAATAAGACAGTAATTGTGAAAGCCGTTTAGTATATTTCATAGGCGCTATTGCTGTTGAGCAGCAGCGCAGCAGTCCTTTAAATAGTATAATCATTACACTACCACAAGAAATGCCAACTTAGTCATTTTGGCAAACACAGAAGATGGATAGTTGAACTAATTAGGAACGACATATGTCAGTAGGTATGTCTGTGAACATTTAAAAAATTTAACTCAACGCAGTCGGGATCTGCGCACCCGACGACATTATTAGTCGGTAAACAAAGAGAGAGCGAGCAACGACAGGTCGTCACACTAGTGCACTATAAACGTTATGATTTACACCCCACCTCCGCGGCATCCCCCAGTAAATCACAAGCGAATTGCCTAAACTCACGCATTTTACGAATGTCTACTCTGATTGTGCGCGCGGTGCACGGCAGAAGCGGAGAGCGGGTGGCGGGTAGCGGGGAGCGGGGAGCGGCGAGCGTTAAAACCAAAACCGAGAATGTATGTAAAAATGGCATACGAGTTGTTTACTTGAAATATTTAATTGTATTGAGGGTATTTATATTTTCTAATTCTACCCGCCCGTGATAGTTAAGTAAGTAAAGATCATCTGTTGTCATCGGCTATGTATCATTGATCTTTTTGTCCTGGGTGGGTATCGAACCCTAGACCCCCGGCGCACCATTTAGGTTCACTGATCACTGCACCAACGGGCCTGTTCAATATTATTATTTTTTAAAGTTCTTATTTTATACACAGTAAAGATTACAGTTACTGTAGTAGGAAAAAAATAATGCAATCAGTTAGCAATACTATGAATGTATTGGCGTCAATAATAGAAAATTATTTTATATTGGAATTTAAATATGAGTCCATAAATATTCAGATAAAAGCCATACTTTTATTCTAAGAGATAGAATGTCTACAGACCCAGGTAATAAGTATATTAAGACTGAACATTTGTAGTGTATGATAAACAAAAAAATAAAAACATCT
The DNA here is from genome assembly GCA_018239345.1 of Oxynetra stangelandi. Taxonomy (NCBI): domain Eukaryota; kingdom Metazoa; phylum Arthropoda; class Insecta; order Lepidoptera; family Hesperiidae; genus Oxynetra; species Oxynetra stangelandi. The sequence continues at coordinate 11,997 of DVPR01000455.1, forward strand.
GGATGTATGTACCTACGTTTATGTGGACCACGGCGAACAACTGTTAACTGTTCTTGTCATTTAATTAATTGTCATTATTCACCAAGAATCACAAGTGAATTTCTTAATACGAAACATGCACGTTTTGCTAAACTGTTGTCATACATATTATATATATACATTATTATATACCATATTATATAATACCATATCTTATACCATATTATATGCCATATTATATTCTTCTTCTTATAGTGCCTCTCCAACTAGTGAAGGTTGGCAATTAGCTTGTTGCTTATTTTCAGTTCTGCGGAGTAGCTCAGCGTATTATACACCATATCAAAAATTTCATTTCCCGCTACCGCTCCTAACATAGAGCACACGGTGCGTAGTAAAATTTTAGGGACAAGTGTCCATAAAAGCTATATTATTTTTGTTTTATTGTTTGAATGTCGCATAAAAATTATTTCTAGTTAGCGTATGAAGTCACAATTTTTTTTTCGAACAAAATAACTTCACTGAGCTATATGACGGTTATTTGGCATTTAATTTGTGTGAGGCGATATGACCCGGGCAAGCCTTTAATTAAGCAAATACAGTGCTAACTACATTATTATATTATATTATATTTTCCTACTGCCTTCCGACCTATAAATCAAACGGTTATGTGGATAATTATGTTTTTTTTTTTGTTAGTTATTCTCGTACAAAATTCACCATCGAAAGAGTCTAGAAAATATGTCAGCCCTAGAATACGTTGGTCTGTGAAGATCAGATTGTGTGTCAACTGTCAATGAGAAGAAATGTTTTGGACTAGTAGATTAAATTATTCAATGCCCTAATCTCTGACCTAAGGGAGCGTATTCCTAAAATTTTCGTTCGATTCTTAAAGAACTAACAGCAATTCATTTTAAGTAACTAATAATCTCATTGATAGATTTTACAGACTGACACAACATTTCTACTATTAATGCTTTTCGAAGTCGGTTGAAGAGTGTTATTGTAAGTAGCGGCCACTTGTGACTGCTGCCACCCATAAATGCACATATTTTTTTCCAGATAAGGCTGAACTGGGGTTGCATTCCATTATAGTCCTTATTAGCCTAATGTCCCGCTAATAATAATCACTATCCAGGTTACAGCAGCTGCACCAGTTTTTATTGCTAAGCATTAGAGCCTTCACTCTTGTTTACCAGTACGAAAATTGTTGAGGAGGGATTAGGACACAAAGCGTGCCAGCACATCCTACAGAAGTATCACGATAATATGAAAAAAAACTTGAACACAACCAAAGGCTGTATCAAACAGAATGCCCAGCTACGTCAAGACGCAAATCTTGAAGCCTTGGTAATAAATATTCATTATCAGAACTAAGTCCGCACGCCTTGTGTCCCAGTACAATACATTCAGAACGCTTGAAACATGATAATAATACAGAGAAATAAACACTTTTATTCCTATAAAAGATGTTTGAATCCAGTAGCGACATCTAGCGGTGAGTTATTGAACTAAGTCCACGTGAACTATGCCAGCCAACGAGCGCAGGCAGAGTTAGCTTCTTGGAGGTTCCGTTTGGGGAAATCAATACAGCCTTGTGGCGACGCCTTTGTGTTCATTTAAACACATCACAGTAGGGGAACGTAATCGAAAAAATAATAGTTTGGTAATAAAAATGTTTAGGAACATACCCATATATAATGTATTGCATATATTATGTTATAATTTGTACAGATCATTTGTGTGATACGTAATTATTTCTGCAATTGCTGAAAAACTTGAGACTACATCACGTTGCGTCATCGTGGCAAATAGACTCGTCACGACGTCCAGTGGTTAGTGATGGTGCGAAATCCGTCTAGCACAAATATTTATGCGATAAGCAATTATATTAATTCGTGTATATGTAAAATCTAAGTATGAATAAATAACCGTCACGCCAGGTCCCTAGCAGGGTAGGCAGAGAGC
>DVPR01000456.1:0-13937 GCA_018239345.1 Oxynetra stangelandi
CACCCCTGGTGTTGCAGGTGTCTATAGGCGGCGGTGACCACTTACCATCAGGTGGGCCGCCTGCCTGTTTACATGCCATTTTGAATAATTAAAAAAAACTATACAGTATATATGAATGTATGCAAACTATACATATACAATATAGAGTTCCGGCAAAAGATAATTCAGATGTGTTAGGGAAACGGAATGCGTATTCAGCAACAGCTGCGGCAACACGCATACGCAGTCATTTATTTAATAGCAGTTTTTCCATCCTATAACTCCCAATGGAGAGCTATAGTTGAGCTTTGGACAAATAATAGCCGTGGTTTCTGATATATTCAAACATATTCCACACATAAACATTGATTTTAAATTAGATAAAAATAACAATTGTATACATATGTATGTATATGTATGTATGTATATATATATATAATATCTTAAATTTGCGAATGTCCGGTATTGAAGTACAAAATATTGTTAAAAGCTAAGTAAATCTCGCAGTGGAATAATGTGAATTTGTTAAAGTGAAGTATTAAGATGTAGTAGGTACTTAGTTACTTGGTTAACTGGTTGAAAATGATTTATGCAGTAGCCTAGCCATTTCTACTTAAATATTAAATCTTTTTTCTAGTCTTAAAAGTAAAATTTGGTTAACAAAGTGTCTAACAACGCACCGATGATATTGGCTTTTACATCGACTTTGTACTCGTAATGATAGCCTAGCCCTGAACGACATAGTTTGTGAACGGTTGTTTTAAATGCATAGAACTACTCTATAAAAGTTAAATTTACATTAAGTGCAAATCACAGCACATCTTCAGAGTTGTCAAAGAATTATGCGGGATGGTAAATTATTCAGGTGCTATTACGAGACTCGTAGTTTTGGTTTGAGCTTGAAAATATAATTTCGAGTAAATATAATAGCTTCATGAACAAGTTACCACGTAAATCACTCTATCTTTATCCTTAAATTCAAATTTTTAAACGTAATGTTAAACAATAGCGATGTGGTCGATACGTGCCTTTTTTTAGCAAATACAAACCGCTTATGTAAAAGCATTGGTATTTTCTCTGTATCAGAAATGTTTCGTACAAAAATAAACTTTTCAAGTAAACACTAATGTTAAATACGATCAATATTTAAAAACGGACTTAAGACAAATAAATAATATTAAATAAATTTATTTGTACACTAATATTCCCAATTTATTTTTCTAGGTAACCCACATATGTATATAGAATTCATTGACTAATTTGATTAGTGACGAGTAGCACTGATTACGATTATCTAAGCCCAGGCTAATGTATGTGTGTTTAATATCTGTTATCAGTAGGAAATTCATGACAGTCACTTTTAAATAAAGCCCAGTTTATGTATTTACGCTTATAATATATTTATAAACTACTATACACTATTGTCCAAATTTAGTTTTTATTTACCAAACTACATATTATGATGCATTATACATTTTATTGTAATCTCTTCCCTAATGAGCGTGTAATGATCAAAATAGTTCATATTTATAATGATAGTTATGATAACACGCATGTGTATGATAAAAATAAATAAATACATAGCCGTCACGCCAGGTTCCTAGCGGGGTAGGCAGAGAGCACCGAGTGCCTAACATCTCTGTCCTTACAGACCTGAAGTGCTTCGTCAACATTCATCAGTCTCTTCATGCATACACGCCGGTCTCGGAGGTTCTTGACTTCTCCATCAGCCAATACCTAACCTATTTGGTCGAGATAAGTAAATCTCGGCCTCCCTCGGCCCCTACGTCCATCAACACTCGCATTGTATATCTGTTTTGTGTATGATGAGCGTTTAATTATTATTATTATTAGCGGAGCCCTGTCTCCAACAGTGGATCGAGACAGTCTGATGTTTTGTTACCAAGCTTCGCTCACCAGCTCGGATCCGACAGTTCCAGCGACAAAATCGCAAGACCACTTATGTATCATTTACAAAGAACAATATCCTTTTTGTATTGTGAGTAAATGTATCGTAAGAACGGCGCAACTAAGCTCAAGTCTAACAGAAACTTCCCTTAAGGGCAGTTTATTGGACGAACAATATAAATCTGTTCTTTCCTTGCCGGCATTACAGAGATTACACGTCGGCGGAACGAAACCTTTCCGTTCAATGGCACAAATCGTTTTGTATTGAATACGGTTCTTGGCGACTTGCACGCATTTTACTCTCTAACATTTATTGATTGGTAAAAACAAATATTGCGCATATCTTTTATATTTTAACCATGTTAACCATGTTGACCAAATAAACCACGTTGACCTAAGAATTATGGATATAATGTAACTAAAAATAGAATAAATTGTCAAATATACATAAAAAGGATTTTTACGATACCGATTTAAACAATTTGAAAAAATAAGAAGTCCTATATCGTTGGACATATTTTTCAAAACTCCACCCACAGTTTAAATCACTCTAGGACAATGGCAGCTGGTATACTCGTAGATAAGAAGTGGAGGTCCGCCTAGTGATGGTGCGACTTGTTTACGGCTATTGTGGTACAGCCCGCGCTAGGGTATATATTCATGAAAATTCACCACTGCCCCTCAAGACCCGAAAGCTGACCACTAAGCATTGTTTACGCGCCAACAAGCTATTCACTTATTTCGTCTAAACGTCCCGTTGGTTTAAGAGACCCAAATATTTAGTATTGTATTATATCAAAAACATTTCAAGTGTGTGTATACAAGTTATTTTTGTCCGGAGAATCAAAAACCACTTCTCAATGCAATCTTGGTATGATTATTATCGTTAAATAATCAGGTAATGATAACACTCGTTTACTGTGCTAACAATGTTATATCATTAACCCAGTATCTGGGGAACGCATGTATTTTATGACATCATTTTGTGAACGTAACGAATTTGAAAATTAAAGCAATTTTCCAAACCGATCGCTGCCCTGCGCCGCGTTGAGCAGATTTGCATATTCATGCGATTCGCTTTAAAAATGTTTTTCGAAATAAAATCCACCTCACGCGTAAAATCTCCATTTCATCTTTATTTTTATCTATAAAATAGTATTTATGGTCTGTAATTAATATATGTGCGAAATAATAGCGAATAAAAATTCAAACTACATACTAAAATAACTTTTATTTAAATTCAAATTAAAGCTATTAAACTTTATTACACACACCCTATGGGCATTAATTATGTTTGCATACACAAACAATAAATTTAAAAATTTACTTTCGCTTTCATTAGTTTACTTTTATTTACCACTTATGTAATACATACAATACATTTTATTAGGTCGGGTCGTATACGAAACCTATGAGCCACATTAACATGAGACTCCAACCGTATAATAGTTTTAAATAGCAGGCTCCAAAGCATATCATGAGCTCCAATCAAGCCCCATTAGATTACAGTCATGCAATTCGTGTGTATGAACGGTGAACTCTTCTCCGTTATACAAATCTACAAGATGAATTAAATGTAAATTCTAAGTATGATAAATGCCTGTTCATCGATCTGTAGTATGAAATCACAATTTTAATGCAAAACGAAGTGAAACGGTATGAAAATAAACTATATGAGTAGCTGCTAACGAGTAACTTGGCCTGCTTTTCCCCTGGTAAGTGGGATCAAAGTTTTGTAGGTAAATTGTCCATTACTTCAAAACGACGTGGAAAGAAGATTTAGCAACGGTTTTTTATGAGCTTAGATCCTATTTTTGTAATTTCTGTCCCCACAACTTGTGCTCCCCTTATCCATATCTTCATCGTACATTAAACGGTATATTTGCGTACAGGTTGGACGCTCCTCTCTGAAGATGCTGGAATGGTGCATATACCGTTGTTCGTTAGACAGTAGCTCACATAGTTATAAGTTTAGATTAGTTTTAGTGTTTAAGATATTAATTTAAGGACTAACATAGATTAAGAAGCAATTGTTTACTAACATCTTATTGTATAAAACATGTCTGAAATAAATATCATATAAAAACAAAGAAACTAAACGAATAAGCAATACAAAAGATATTAATATCAGTTTCCATCAGCGAACATTTTATCGTTTCACCATTGGGCACAGGTCTCATCCTAATAAAGTGGTTCAGCCTATAATCTCGCACGGTGGTCAAGTAAGGATTGGTAGACTTCACATGTCACAAATAACAACATGCAGAACTCAATGTATTAATGTTCTCATGATGTTTTTTTCACAATACATCTAGCGATATTTTTAAACCTAAATACCAACATGAATTTTCCTCAAATTATAATTGTGTTATTAACTATATATGAACATTTGTAATTATTGTGTCTCTAAAAGATGGTCTTATCACTAGAGAACCAACCAGTTCCAGGCAACCTTTGGATTGATAAATGAAAATATAGTATTAGTATATTCAACCATTTATAGCAATATCATTTAAAAAGTCTCCAACTTCAAAGAATGGCATTTTAAATATTTAAGTAAGGAAGGTCAAGGTTATAATTTGTGAACGAATATCTCCTTTGATTTTTATGTAGAAATGAGGTCAAATTTTACTTTTTTCTCTATACACGATCAAAAACAGTGTTTTAGCTATAACGTGGTTACTGACGTTCCATTGGTCGGTGATAAAGCTCACAAGCATACTGTTAAAAGAAACACCGATACATTCCCGCGCACACCCTAGAATCCCACCGAATCGCGAAATCAATGCTCTCAAAATAATTTCAAGAAGTTAATGAATATACTTAGTTTGCAATAATCCGCGAACAACATGTATGATCGTGTATACTTTCATGCAGTATACACCGCTCTCCCTCCCACTAAGAAGACACAGTAATAATATATAAGCTATCACCACAAAAACGTGTTAAGCTCCGAAACGGAGCATCCTCGTGGCTATTGACCTTACAACGCAATAGTTGGTTGCAATATCTTCTAAAATTTTCCATCTCGTAACAAAAAAAATTAAAATTATAAAAATAAAAATGTTTTTATTTTTTTAGACTTAAAAATATTTTTTAATAAGTTATATAGAACAGTTTAATTCTAAATCGCGTCAACCTATGAACACCTCACGGGAAGTAGCAAAAATGTCTTTCTAGAGGACCATATTCGTCAAGAGAGTACCCCAAAACAATACGATTTGCCAAATTGAATAGTAAGGGTCGAATATTTCGCCGGTAATCATCGCAATGCGGGAAGAAAGGGCAGATTTATGTTGTCCGTTCGATAAATTGTTCGCTTTGAGGGGTTTTCCTTGATTTCTTTCGGAAGTCTCCAACGTACATAGGTACAAGGCTTCGAAGCAATACTTTTTAGTGAATTTTTTCATTTCAACTTATAGCTATTTATTTATATTCATTACCTTTATTCTAAGAGTTTGGTATTTGGATACGATATATCATGAAGAATTGTGTTGAATGTATTTTAGAATTATAATATCTTGGGATATCTCAATACACAACGAATTGATCTCAAAGTAGACACTTCAGCTGCTTCTGTTTCATGGTAAATAGACGGCTCATAAAAAACATATAAACATACATATATATACGTTTATGAATTAACGTATTGAATGAAGGGTTGCATATAAAAAATAAAGTAATATTCTTTATATTCAACCTGACACACAAGAAATACTTTGGCTATCACACAAATATTTGTCCTGCGTGGGGTTCGAACCCATGACCCCCGTTTCGGCGGTCAGGTAATGTTTAGAAATTTTTTTTCAGATAAACTTTTTATTTAATACACGCTCAGAACAAATTTTAGTGGGCCATATCAAATTTTTTAAATATATTAATAGATTTTCGTTCGTAAGGAAATCTATACTACATGTATTTGTAAATAGCTAAAACAAAAGTAGCTAATAACAAGAGCACAAGAAATTCTATCACTGAAAAAGTATTATGGATAAAAATACACTATTTTGCCTCAAAGTAAAGTGCACACATCTATAAACGAATATTGACAATTCTACTTATACATATGTATCTTATCAATCATAATTACGATTTGCGACACTAAGGCTAAAATAAGAACATACGTGTGTCATAGTAGGCCGAATACACCGGATGTGTTTCCACCGGAAGTGTTGTGTAATATCGCAGAGGGCACCTCTACCCTCATCACTCTCCCGACGCTCAAAACTCGAACAGTGTTTGTGTTCTGAGAAGTTTCCACTCGCTGGCTTTGAAGATTCATGTGTTTCAAACTAAATTACAAGCCGTAATAACACCTGAATAATTTAACGCCAAACGAAATACTTTATGGTTGTCTACTCCACTGTCGTCGATGACGCTTCGTTGGTGGGCTGAGTTTGTAAACGTAAAATTAACGGAAAGAAACAATTATATGGATTGGAGAAATGCAATACATTGCTAAATTGATCTCTTGGATCTGTATTTGAATTATTGTTAGTATCGAAGAAGAACCTCGCAGAAGAGAATAGTATAGTGATTGTACTGATTGAGGGAAGCTAATTGTTGGTGGTATACAGCGCCGCGTGTAAACCTTATATTTATAATATCATTGTTTCGATAGAGTTAGTTAATATTTTGGAAATAAACTTGTCTCTCACTAGTGAAAGCCGAGCAAAATTGTCTAGTGCTAATGATTAACTTATGTATATTTGTAAAAAAGGTGCGGCATTGATAAAGATCTGATTTACGTCTAAGAAATACTTGATTTGATAGCAGAAGATACTCGTCATGTTTCTTATTCCTTATAAATCTTATGATTAATTTATGTAAAGTTTATTTAGCATTATACTGCTTCTATTCGTTTGAACACGTAACATATAATTATGGCAAAAATTATATCTGCCAATGCGATCTCAGGTCAGCTTTTATTAGTCAGAACATTCTAGCATGTCAGGCTGAGAAATTTCAAGATATGAGGATCGCCATTTGACTGGACTTGAGCGACTGAAACGTAGTTATTTCACTTTTATAATAAACAACCGGACTTTACCTACGACTAAATATCTAATATTTTTTGTAAAAACTTCTATTTACCTAAATTTGCGCAAATAAATGGTTTTGATCTTATAGAAAACAGCTTTTCTACGGAATATTATTATTTCAGTCGCTTCTTTCGCATAGCTACGAATAGTCACGATACAGATTCTCACCCTCCAGCCGTCACGTCCACCACAACACCGCTCAATGTGCACACTGTGGGTACAAACCTTCTGCCGCGAGATACAATTACTTCCGCATACGCGACAGTCTGATAATGGCATTATTTATATAGCCAAAAACTCCCACATAAATGTATTCATAAAACAGAACGAGCATACTTCACTGGATACAGAAAAAGTAATTTACCATGATGGCGGTGTTATCTCATTGCAACGTAAAACAATCAACACTAATACATGTGATTTTAAAAATGTATTACACGCGTTAATTGTGCAATGAACACGCTATCTGCGTAATCAATCTACTCGTTATATATTTATATTTTCCATTTGTTACTTTATCTTTTCATTTATTACTTTATCTTTATTACCAAAGGCAATACGGTAGTATCGATGACCTTGCCTATATTTTGATAGTGTCAATAAATTCCGTTATACTTTTCCAATGTATCGCTGTTACATTTTAAAAAGGTTTTCATTATTTTAAACCATTTCTAAAGTAGCAGGGTAGTAATAATCATGAAGTCTTTTAAATTTAGCTTATACCAAATTTTATCATAGATGATTTATCGGTTTTCTTCAATGCGACAGACAGAGATGGCTCCGTCTTTGTAGTAGTAGGCGGACGACTTTGCTGCATGTCGTAGAGGCGAGAAATCCGGTCACTATTAAATTCATCCTGCGAACGTCTCACGGTACCTACGCAAATGTCGAGCTTCAATCTAAATGCATTTTGAAGACGAGTTCTGCACTCTTGGCGATAACAACTTTTATAAAATATAAAAAACTGTCGCTTATACCAAACTATCTCATGAAAAATAATTGAACAGTTCGGAAATTATCCCGTCTGAAGAGTTTGTTAAAAAAAAGTGAAAATCGTTATACCTGAATATATAAATAGATATAACATTCCAAAATCAAATACATATCAATGGCAGGGACTTATTTTTTTTAAATATAATCTATTTAATTATGTTTTCATAATATAATACGTTAATAATAATGATAGAGCTATAATCATTTCTATTAAATAGTCATTTAATAGATCCAAGGTAAGAAGTAAATAAATAAACAACCAACCAATGTACGAGTGGGCACCTTAGCACAGTTAGGTCATATTACCTATTCCGTTTCTGAACGGATTAGTTCGATCTGTTTTCCGATCCTGATACCTAAACAGAACAGGTCACCTGATTGCAATAATTGTCAATTATCAAAGGAACTACCGGCCAGTGGGCCACAGTAGTAAATAACAATAAAGTCGATAAGTTTTGAATATGAGATCAGTTAATTCATTATAATATTTAACCGCCATACAAAAATCTTTTTAGAAAATAGCTGCTCATATTCTGGTGATAGGCTCGTGGGAATTTTGTTCGAGTAAAAAGATATACAATAATATATATATATATATATATATGATAGTGCGAGTGCATAAGAGCTGATATAAGAACTACGTAAGAAAATATTATGTTCCACGAACTTAAGTCAAGGCCGTTATTGATTGCACGGTTTGATTGCCACATTGATGTTGAGGAAAATAAATGACACGGGCAGAGAACGTCTCTTTGTTTTTTTTAACAATCGAATTCCTTGCAGATTTTTCCTGCGCGTCAGTGAATACACAGTACTCGGTTTGACGTTCTTTAAAAGCAAACACGTTTTTGAAATATATACTTATATTATAAAAGCGAAAATAACTCAAAAATTAATTACTTCAGAACTACTTTAAACATAAGGAAAAAAAATAGCTAGAATGATTTTTAAAACAATCCTCAGTAGTAGTGAATAGTGATAAAGGTGTACCTACTATTATATAGAAATAAGTTAGGGCTCCGCACAAGCGAGGTGGCGGTTAAAAAGACTAGTAGTCTATTAATAAATTGTACGATCGCTAAATAAGTAGTTTGCTTTAAAAAAATCAAAAGCTGGTTGGAAGTACCACAATCCATCTGTGAAATATTTCATCCAAATCACCTGAACGTCAGCGCCGAGGAATAATTTATCATAAGGCTTATTAACACCAATTATAACCCAGAGAGAAGATATTTTAAACTTTGTTTTAATTAGCTTATACTTCTTATATTAGCTACTAGATCAGGTAAATCTGTGTTACTTTTGCATTAACTCTTGGCTATTACAAAAGATTAATTTTGGTACTGGTTACAACAACAATAAAACAAACATTTATATTCATTTATATTTTTTTAATGACTTATTCGATTATCAAGTATCAATTATTATCAAATTAAAAACATAGTTCCAAAAAACCATTTCGCTCTAAACAACAATATTTCTAAGAAATATATATATGTATGTACAATATCAAAGTGTATTTAATTTTTTATAGTAAACATTGTAGGACACTGTAGGCGGCACCTTCTATCGGTATAGCAGAGAGTGACACTGGATCCAATTACTAAAGAAAAAAGCCAACAGACGCCGTCCTATTAACTCCCAAGCACTCAGATTCATCTGCTCCAGTGCCGAGTTGACTTAACGTCCCGTTATCGGCACCTTAATAGAAAACAGCACTAACTCACAGCGCTGCGGAAATCGATTTAAAGCCATTATAATACTGTATGCGATTGAAGCAACATTTTTCAAAATATTAAAACCCATTAAATTTATTATACTTGTACAACTTTTAATTTAAATAGATTAAGTTTGATCGCAGTATAAAATAAGTTAACCTGTATCGAGCTTTATTCGTAAAGGAAAATGTACGGAAAGAAATATAAAGCAAGTTAATGATACATAAAATATCTCAATATTAAGGAAGATGAATCTTCACGGTGTATAACTAAGTAACTTTAGAACCAGCATACCGAACATACACTTCATTAAAACTCAGACGTAACACGGGTCAGCATCGTCAACACATCTCGATACTTTCTTAAGAAAGTAGGTATATGTCTTTTGTAGCAACACTAACTCGCTTGGAGCTAACTGTATAGAACTTCACACAAGAAATATACCAATTCACATAACGATGTGCATGCTTACAACAACATGAGAACGGAAATACAGAGAGTACAATTTTAAATTAAAGTCAATTGAATAAACATTTATATATAAATATTTCTACAAAATAATCTTTGAATATTTAACATTTGGTTTCAGTTAATTAAACAAGGTTATAAGTAGGTAAACTATAGTCGTCCTGTTTACGACCACAAGGCTGTTTATGAGGACAGTCACATGTACCTAATAATGCATGCATATCACAACCACAGTATGAACTTTAAATGATTGTCGTTCTGTAATTTATTTAATTAAATTAAAAGTACATTAATAAACAACGATATAATATATAAAGTAAATTTTCTTTGTTATAGATATTTACTGGCTTAAATTAATACGCTTCAAAATATTCCATTTGATAGTCGACACAGTCCAGGGGGTCAACAAACGGGATATCTAATCAAAATAATGTATTTAATTATTTTAACCTTTGTTGTTTTTATTAAAAAAACTTATATCCGCTAATGACAAACGTATAAGGTAAATGCACCTTTATCTTTTATTTATTCTTTTACTTTAAAAATAAATTTTCTTCTGTATTCTATTTAGGTTTCTATTTGGATCTATCCTTATTATGTTTGCATTATTGTTCGTTGTGAGAACAGTAATACGGGTAATTTTATGTCCCGCAATGCATTATAGTTCAATGATACTTAATGATAAACTAACGATACACATATTTAATAATAATCGTATCATCACAAATTTGCTTTAATTTATTATTAAAGTCGTCCTGTCACATATAAATTACAAAAAGAATCGAAATTCCGTATGAATATACAATTTGTAGTAAAATTATTTAACATAGTAACAAAATATATGGAATAGTTCTCTTAATACTTAGATTGCTAAGATATTTATTCAAAAAACGCTTCTTGCAGATATCCATAATTACGAACTGGACTTGTAAGTAAATACCAAGTCGCGAAAGGAAGCTAGCTATTTCAAGTTGCTAAAAACTTTTTTATTGGGTCAATATAATCATAAAGTGTGTCTCCTTTTTATAATATGTAATAATAAAAGTGTGGAGAGTTATAATTTAAAAGAATTATTACAAGGGATTTAGAAAGAAGACGTAACATAAATAACATCTTATTCTTTGTCACCTTATCAAAGACTTGTGTTTAAATAAAAAAGGCATCTATCTATTTACTTTGTTTGTTTATTTTTGTAAATCACTTTATAGTATGTGTAACGTCTTTAAATAAATAGAAATATATGTAGAGATAAAATACAAAATAAACATTTGCACCATTTAACGCTGTGTGCATAATATTTTTATTGCGAATTATCGACTTGTGTTAAACAAATCGTAATTACGATGTACACTTGAAACAAACTTCAATATAATTTCAATACTAATGCTTTCAATACGAACCAATTTTACATGAACAAAAATGAAATTTAACGGTAAACACAGCAAGTGCATTGCTTTAACGAACTATGTATTCATAATACACCAAGCCTGTGAACAAGAAACAACAGCATGAACCGGTTGCATCGAGCACATGTTGTAGATCTAAAAACAAATAACCCATCTTACACATATATACTGAATATGAGTAGCATAGACATACACTATATTGGAGTGATAAAAAGATACGTAAGTAATACCACCGTGTAGTAAACACATCAGCGAATGATAAGCTGATAACTACTCTTTTTGACTACTTTTTATCTAACATTTTATTTCTCCTTAAATTGTATAAGCCGTTTTATAACACCAGCATTAAGTACATATAATTTTTTTTAAGTATTTGTTTCTTTTACAACCCTCCATAATAAAAAAATCTCGTACCTATTATGTAAAAGTAAACAAATAAATGTAATCTTACAACAGTAAAACTAAATAGTATTGCAACTACTGCATTATTTTATTTTTGATTTTTACCATCGTCAAAGTTGATACGCGATATAACAAAAAAGAGTATTTAAAGAGCTGCTTATGAGCTTTTAAGAATATGTATTTGAAAAAAATACAAACATAAAAATAAATATATGGCAGTATTAAAAATTCAACACAAAGAAAAGGCTTTGAAATATGACTATTTCAGGATCTTCGCATTCCGGAAAACGTTATCATAGCCTGCGTTATTTGTTTGTTAGAGTATTGTTTTTATTTGCTCACGTACATTGAATAACACTGCCACATTGCAACATACAAATTTATATACAAGTCTAGAACAGTCTACAGTAGGTATTAATCGTACCTATTCTACTTGGATATTTCAATATATGACAAATTTTCCCATTTCTAATTAATTAACAATTAATCCAATATTATCTTTAACTTATGGAATTTTACTCACCTTATCACGATCAATAATAATATTGCTTTTAATTTACCACCCGCTAATGCAACCTTGTATAATTAGACCGTATTAATTTTGTCGGATTAACGACAGCGGATTATGCATTTAAACACACTCGATAAGGCTGTCGAAGCTACTATTGATAAAGACTTTTTACATTGGCTCTATCATTGTTACGAGTTTCGTGATTCCTTTTCTTCTACTTTAGCGAGCCAAACATATTTGTAGAGTAGGCCCGCCAAACCGCCGCCGACCATTGGCCCAACCCAGTATATCCAATGTCCGGTCCACGTGCCTGTCCAGAGCGCGGGCGCCAGCGATCTCGCTGGGTTCATGCTAGCGCCGGTGAGCGGTCCTCCCACAATGGAAAGCCCGGCGATAGTTAGACCGAACTTTATGGGATTCGAATCCTGTTTGTCTCGATTAACTGGATCCCATACAGCGCAGTTGATGAAACCAAGCGCAGCGGACAAGAATATTTCGATAATAAGAGCCTGGTAATGATCATGATTAGGGTGCGGGAGAGTTGTGCATATGCTGTCTGCTACCATCTCGATCGGAGTGAGTCCAAGTAAAATTCCATATCCCGCAAGAGCGCCGAGACATTGAGCAATAATGTACGCTATACTAAGCGCTACAGACATCTTACCCCAGAGGAGGGCGGTGAAAGTAACCGATGGATTCATGTGTGCTCCAGAAATATGCCCAAATGATTGAATATTAAACAAGACGACTAATCCGAAGCCTAATGGCGAGTAAAGCGGTGGCTGTTGAGTAAATCCATCTATAGGTATACATGACATACAACCCAGTAGTAACAACAGTGTGGTGGACACAAACTCGGCCAGGATCGCTTTCCAGTTGAGCGCGCACCACGTTCCGACACCATTTTTCTTCGCGGCGATATTGTCTATGACTGCCCCCCCCAGTTCGTAGTTCGTTACCGTCATTTTTATCACTGACTTCGTCTTAATGTACTATGTATATAACTTTTGTATATGTTCCCTTAAAACATAACACGTAATAGTCACTCAGAATCAATTGTGAGGTTAACAACCTCATGTATAATCACTATTAGAATTTTGCCATTGTTCTGTACACATGCACAAATAAGTCAAAAAATCAATTATTTACATTAGTATAATAATTCTCACGACAGAACGTTTCGCGCCCGCGGCTGCTCAGTGCAGTCTAACAAAAATATTGATGCGTATAACAAGGCGGGAGAACGAGTTCCTCTGAATATAAATATAGATAGATATGCTACAGTTATCACGCACTAAAGCTTGTATTAGCAAACTACCGCGTACTCACATTTTTTTGGTAATCCCATAGATTTAGATTACGACGTTTGGTTTGATATTGATGTTCACTCGTATATATTACGGACGATTGCATATGCATTGTATTGCATTAAATCAAGAGTCTCCGAAACCGGCGTGTATGTATGAAGAGACTGATGAATGTAGACGAAGCACGTCAGGTTTGCAAGGAC
>DVPR01000457.1:0-13928 GCA_018239345.1 Oxynetra stangelandi
ATAGTGAGAGCGAAATGAACGTCGAACAATAACGCACGAATCAGCATTTTTGTAATAATTTTTTACACAGAACGCACACTGTTCACCCGTGAAGCGCTCCATTGCGACTAAATTTCCGAGGCCCGAGTTACAGATCTCCACTTCCAGCGCTCCTCTCCCCTCCCCCGTTCCAACGCTATGGCGATTTCAAATTCGCAAAACTCCGAGGCTCACCCTTTATGATGCTGAATTTAATTCTTATTCGTTGAAATATTCGCTCGGTCTCTAGGTCTCAGATACTTTGTTAGAGATGAGGACTAAGTTGGCGGCGAGTGTTGTGTCAGTCAGGCTGCTCATTCAATTACAAATTTCGCTTTGGATTACAGTCTGAATGCAGTGCACGCTATGGTTAGCATCGTTAGCGTAGAAGCTTCGGAGTTAACTACATTACGCTATTGTAAACCGATTTGGAAACTCGGTTTAATGTAAGTTTCAGATGAAGTTTCATTTATATGTCATTTGAGTGTAAAACTCGTGAACCATTGCTTACTGTACGCTTGGACATGGAATCTTTTATATATGTAAATTTGCCATTCCAAGATTCTGTAAATTTTTCCTATGCACTATTCTTATGTGATTTAAAGAAAGTAAAATGATATATGATTTTATGTATATTAAAAAACACGATATGTCTAATTACTTATTTATACATGAAGTAAATTAGCTCGTAGAACAAAATTATACCATCGCTTTGAGCATTAAATGAACAGTGTCACAATTTGTAGAAATGTATTCGTTTTTGTATCACTTCTAATCATAAATGAAAGTAATTTAATAGCACATTTCATGACAGGTAGTCTTAAACCAAATATATATAATATCTTTATGTTATATCTAAAAGTATTAGTTGGTTTATTTTCTTTTATATCACACAAAGTTAATTACTTTGAACCGAGAGAACTCGTACTAACACGCAGTAATATTTGCAGGAAGCATCTTAAATATACGACATAAGAGTGTAGGAAGTGCGAGGTAGTACAATAAGTGCGTTCATTCAATCTGAAATAATGTTCAGGTGAACGAACCTGATGCCCACCTGTCGTCTGCGAATGTAGACTGGGATGTTGCGTTTATAAATGAGGAGGAGTGATTCTTTTTTGTTTTATCCACACATTTTCCCCATCGTAATTTCGTATGAGTAAATTGTAGTTATGTCTCTTGAAATTGCTCTGGACATAGGATTAAATTATTATCATTTTTTTTGAGATGTATTAAACTTTTATTGTTAAATAAAATTAATAAATAACCGTCACGTCGGGTCCCTAGCAGGGTAGGCAGAGAGCACCGAGCACCAAACATATCTGTCCTTACAAACCTGACAAACCTTTTATTTTAATGGGATATAATGTTATCACGCAGACTGACAAACAGACATGGCGTTCTCAAACAATTCTATGTAATAAGAAATATATTAACAATCTCTTTTATCGTTTTTCAGGCGGAGAAAAAAACCGACTGATATGTAAAATTAATTATAGTACCAATAATTACGAGAATTCTAAAACTGAATGCATCGTACAGAGAAATCTGCAATGGCGTTATTAGAGAATATTAGTGTTGTGAGTTCATCGAATTGCATAAAAAGCGAAATTTGCTTTTAATGGATACTATACGTTTGATACTATATGTGACATACTAGTGGGTGGAATAATTTTTAGTTGCATCCGCTTCTGAAACAATAATATATATATATATATATATATTTTCACCCCAGTGAAGGGTTTAGCCAATCAGTCGAGTTCCCAGGCTGTGCCTGTCACTGTCAGTCGCGAAGACCATCAACATGCTTCAACTAAGCACGTAATATATGTAGCTTAAAATAAATAAATATATTTAACACTCTGTTACTTTTCAATTAAATCACGTACTCCTTTGTTCAGACACAAATAAACAATAAAGTGTACATACATTCATTAACAACAGTATCATCGTAGCTTATTATTATTTCGCGGAATTTAATAACGTTGAATGTTTAATTAATGAAGTGGTTATTACTTTGTGCTGTAAATAATTTAACATTTTAGTAAAAATTAAAAGGAGAGAATGTTATTGGAATTTATTCAGCGTAAAATAAACAAGTTCCCCTCCTGTTAGTAACTGTCGATTGTAGCGTACATTTTACCGAGCTCGCTACAATTTCCGCAAAATGTCCGCGTTGAATTTAACTTGCAGCGTCGCCGGTAAAAATTAAATTTTTTGCCACACGTTTTTTTTTTGGTATGTATGTAAAATTTAATTCGAATTTAAAATGTTACCAGTTTCAACGTTATAATATTTAGAAATCCGGTTGTTATCTGAGGATATCTTCGGACAGGCCAATGCGATGACGCGTTTGATGGAGGTTGTTTGGTCATATAATCATACTGATCACCTGTCTGTCTGTCTGTGTCCAAGAAGCCTTCCATAAAAAGCGTCATCTCAGCTTATCTTCTGCTTCATTGTATACCGCGCATGTACATAATACTATTACTGTCTGTAATCGATAAAAGTACCTACCTAGTATCTGTCGAAATTGAAATCGAAGTTGTTCCTATTCCTATGGAAAATGGTATGCCGAATTGATAAATATACAAGCATGGCTGCTCAGCAACAGACGTAACTAAATCAGTAGCCCATTCTGAACTAAATATCGGTTTCTATAAACCTCGTTATAGCTAGAACCTTTCGATCGAGATTTAATTGCAAGAATATTGGTAGAGGTGGTAGTGGCGAAACAGAAATGTTGTTTTGTTTGTCGGCTTAATACTCGAGGCGTTTAATCTTTGTCTAAAGGGATTTTTTTATTCTTCATTAATTTTATGGTGTTTCGTAGTAAACTATAACATTAAATGGGGTCTTTCTAAGTGGTGACCGTTGACCAGTTAGACGTTTAATAAAATGGTAATGGTGTCTTTCTTGATGGTGATATGATGTTAGATGGGTTTTGTGAATACAGTATGAAAAAATATAATGTCATAATAATAACATCATACTGTTAGGTATATACATAAATGCTGTATTTTTTTATAACTTAAACAGACTTTTTTATTTTACCAACCAATTTCGAACATGACTGTAAGGGACTGGTTGGCTTAACCTCTTGGCGACACCCGTGTTCTGAGTGCGAGTTTTTTCGCGTTCGATATTGAGCAACTCGAGCCTTAGCGCGGGAACTCACGTGTTATGTTACTTCGAATGTTAATATTATTGTCACTAGACGGCGCTGTTTCAATTCCATACAAATTATAGTTTACACACGACACACAAAACTTATTTTAGGTGAAGTGTTTGAAAGCGGTAATTGTAATGTGTATATGAGGTTTATATATTTTTAAAATTGAAATGTATAATTTATGTACAAAACATGTCAGTACTTTTCTAGAATTTTGCAGGTGTATCAAATGTTTCTGTATCCCACTGGGATGCTGTTCATGAGCGCGTGCCACGTGCTTGCTCGTTGTCGCCTCACAAACGGAATTGGAACACAAAAGGAATTGCGTTCGATTGTTTCCAAATCACGTTGAATCAGCCCTTTCACCCGGCAGCATTGTACTGCGTAGTTGACAGCGCGGTTACCATAAAGTTGAAGTGCAGTTAGTTAGTTATATTTTCATATGCATAAAGGCTCACTTAGCTTTATCAGTTATAAATATTAAAATCGGCGTTTATGACAATTAGTGCTTTATATTTTTTTTATCATAGAAATCGTTGCATTTTTATAGTTATTTGGTATATTAAACAATTGTCAATATATCTATAATGGGTCAAATCCGTTTCGTATTTTCAAAATGGCGGGAAAGTATTGATTTTCCCATTTTTCTGACACGTAAATTCTTATTGACAAGATTCAAACGATGCGTCATTTATTTTTTATAATTTGTCTCTTTAATATAATGTCTTTAAATAACCTATATATACCCACTATTTATGCTGACCATACGGTGATTTATAATATCACCTGTTAGAAGTTGCCATTGCCCTAATAACATTGCCGTTATCTAAATTACAGGTACCTAACTGATAAATAACTAAATAAACATACAAATATAAAATAATTTCCGAAATATAAGTATTATTACTTATTCTTTGCTGTTGACCACGAAGCGCTGACTTATAAAAATTAAGGAAACACAGCACCTATATTTTACGCTCCGTTTCATGGATATAACCAGCCATACATTGAACACAAGTATATATACATATACGAAATAGTTAATAATTTCGCATAAAATATAAAGCGGCTCGTTATCAATTAATATATCCGCGCTCGAAAGCACCCGGGGTAGCGTATCACGGGGCGAGGCACGTGCTTGGTCGTACAGCTTCACCGGGTGCAAATGTAACACCGGATAAATGCCGATCGATTGCTTCCATTTCATGCAGTTTTACCAGCCCGACCGTGGCATACGCTGAACTCGTTCCTATTCACACATACATTATATATCTACATCTATTTTAATGTTTTTTCGTTTTTTATAATTTTTTGTATTTGTTTGTATTCTTTATGTGTGTGAATAAATTATTTTCTTTCTATCTTTCTTTAACTTACCATTATGATTAGAGTACCATTTTGTGTTATGTAATTGAATACTATACATTTACGTTTTAAATGGAGCGAATCACTGAAGTGGTCAATTCAGGTTCGCATTTGAGATGTAAATTGAAAAGGCCGAAGCCCTATATGGGGTCACCCCTCGATCGTGACACTACTCCACCAGTATCAAGCTGGAGTGCCTCGTATTTCAATGCAGGTAGCCCACTAGACTGGTTAACAAATGCATCTACCGTTGTATGCGCCTTATCAACATTTAATATTCCCAATTGATGGTTGATTACAAAAGCAATTCGATTCTATTGTTTATTTTGAATGATATTTTTTGCCTTTGTATATACGAGTATGTGTATATATGTTTTTACATATGTATACTGGCAAAGAAACAAAATATAGACCTTTTCACACATATGTATATCGCTTATGTTCGTAATAAGTGAAACTGTAATAAATATCGGAAAGAAATTGAATTTGTTCGTCCCTTTCGCACTTTGTAATTTTATTAACGTTATCCCTTATCCTCGTGTTCTATTCCCGCCTAAGATAACTATTAGCAGTACAATCTCAGTGTGGAATGTACATTTAAGTACAAGTATTTCTCTTGATACGTACGTACAACATGGAATTATTCAAGTCAAGAGTGAACAGGCACTTTCTAGGCAAGCGTGTTTCGTCCTAGGCTGCATCCCGCTTTTCATCGGGTGGGATAGCGGTCAAACGCGAGCCTATAGCTAAATAAAAAAAATGTTCTCGACTATGTCAAACGTAAAATGATCAAATATTTATGTTTATCAACAGTCTAATACACTTAGCAGGGGCCACGTTCAGCTTGGAATCAGATGACCATATGCGAATTTTACCAATATACTTAATATACTTTTACAAGATACTTACATATATTATATGTATATTCAGCGCCTTTGTTTTGAATTATTATCTTTTCGAACAACATACAGCCGAAAGTTACATTAGTTACGAGTAGATATACAATGTTGCAAGAGTAATTGAACCTCTTTTAGCGTTTTTTATTCTCTATGTAGGTCCCACTGTTGGGAAAACGCTGCTCCAACTATAACTATACGACGCTGTTATTACATTAGATTCGAGATGATAGGTTTAGGTATTTAAAAATAAATCTAAATCCTCATTATCTTTAAATCCGATTGTGTTATAAATATTATGGAATGGTTCTAATGGTAGCGATGATTTATTGAAAAAAATAACATGATATCATGCATCAAACGAAATATCATGTGTGCATGATGATGAATGACATATATTCATTTATGCAGCTCAAATATCAGTAAATCCGAATCGCCAAAGGGAATATTTGCTATGAAACTTTCCCGGAATATTTGCACGTGCAAATATTTAACGATTTTGATGAATTTTCGTGAGCGCGTTGCACTATAACAACGTAGCGATCTCTGTGTGATATACATATATCAAAGTAAGCAGTATTTTTCTCAGTAACTGTAATACTGTCGAGTTCGTGGAAAGCTCTCGAAGTTTGGACAGTGTATTCGGAGCGGAGCAGAGCAGTTACAACTGGCACTTGAGTTTTCTAGTCTCACTATAGTGTATGAGGTACGAGAAATCTACGTAAATATTATAACAGGAACAATTTTTTTCAAGGTTTTTTCATATTTTGCCTTCTAAACAGACCTACGTGTCGCCTGTTGGTACGTGGTCATCTTCGCCTATGGACATTTGCGACACCCGAGTAGTGGGCAATGATTTGTCGGTTTAAAAGGAACGCTCTTTTTGCGCTTATCTCGAAGAAACACATCTAGATTACACTATATCTAAAATCGCTAAATAGAAAATAATAGCTGTATAACCTAGGGTTTTTGCGTTCTAGATGGAGCGGAATTAGGCATTTAGGTTTTTTGGTGGTATACTTTTACTTGCGCTCTTAAGGATCGGGTTCAACATATTTTATAACTGAAATCCTACCTAAGGATTAAGTTTAAAAAGCCTGTTGTGAAATGAAATCCTTGAAATATTTACAATATCAATATAAGTCTTTAATGTCATTACAAATTAATATTAAGTTATCCATTGGATATAATATCTATCTACGTAATTAAACTGTTGAACATTTAATAACTAGAAATTGAACGTTTTCAACAAAATAAATTATTTGAAGTGTTTGGAGCTCGCAAATTCCTGACTCAATAAATTCTTTAGCTATTAAACTTTGTAGTTTATATACATTTTTCATAAACAAAAATCATTCCAGACGGAAAAGTTACTTTTTATTCATACTTACAGTAATTTTTTTGTATAGACTTAACAAATCATATTCAGAACTCTTCATTTTCTAAGAACGTTATAGAACTATACTCATCTCTGTTTACATTTTAAGTGTTCAATTAGCTGAACGTATCGGATTCACTTTTAATTTAAAAATATTGAAGATGCAGACCGGTATGTGTAATACACCCCTTTCTTTTTGATTCAATGTAAAGCCCCTTTTTAAAATCCTGCCACGTACTCATCTATAAATCCATTCGCTGCAAACATTGTTTGATGGATAATATTAGAGTGTATCAAATGTATCAACAATAAACGTGATTTCATTTCTTAATTGAATTTGTTTTCACCTCAAGCGTTAAGGAAACGAGTCATAACAATTAATTTATTTATTTACACATTAATAGCGTTGCCGCTCGTAGATGACACTGTGAATATACAAAAAAATCCATTGTCGATGCGTTTGTAAATCGAATGTAAAAAATTTTACTCTTTGTCAAACATCTCTTTGTCTCTCATACGCACACATAGAGTTTTCATTTATTCGGTGCCTATCACGACTACGAAATCCGTTTTCATGGAATTGAAATAGAAACACAAAAATGTTGTGGAAGTTCCCATTATTTCAAAATAGCTACCTGTATTTTCGAATGGCTCAGTTAGTTGGATTATGTGTTTTACGTTTCGGATACCATCACAGTTTTGGGAATACAACTTGAAAACAAGCTTTATAATTCATCTAGGGAATTATATTTATTATACTTGTAACTACGAAATATAAAATTTTTATTAACTAACTTGATATAGGTAACTTATTGGACTGGGTTTTGTATGAAGTAATTTTATAGTATATATATACATTTTTATTTTTTTATTTAGCTATAGACACGCGTTTGACTGCTATCCCACCTGATGGAAAGCAAGATGCTGCCTAGGATGAAGCACGCTTGCCTAGAAAGTGATATAAAGCCTATAAAGAATATGTTCTCATATAAATATATTTAATATTGAAGTTATTATGCATTGCTGTACAATTTATGTATACCAGTGTAAATAGGAAATGAGAGAGTGTAGTATATGAAGACTATGGGAAAACAAATCCGGTTAAGGATAGGCGACGTTGTTTGTGGCAGTAACATTTAAACAAAACTTGCTCATTCCCGGTCCCGATCTAGGACTACTTGTTTATTTCACACGCTCAATAAAAGCATCATTATTTTTTTATTATTATTTAGATATAGGCTCGCGTTTGACTGCTATCCCACCTGATGAAAAGCGGGATGCAGCCTAGGATGAAGCACGCTTGCTTAGAAAGTGCCTATTCACTCTTGACTTGAATAATTCCAGGTTGTATGTATCGGAAAAAATAGAGAATTATGGGGAGAGCCGAAGACGTCTTCGGAGACTAGTGGACAAATATCGGCTGTGGATGAAGAAGAGACTACAAATCTATCTAAAATTAGCTAGTTAAAACCAGTCTGTAATAGAAAACTAAGTCTAAGCATTTCTGAAATATTTACTTAAAATAAGAATAGATTATGGTACTGGGTACAACATTATATCCTTCATCTCTTTTTTATGCGAACTCGGAATTATCGTATACATTATTTACACGTTCAGTTAGCATTGTTACTATTTACCCGTTCAATTAAAGCGAAACAAAGGCTAAATAGTCTCTACTATTTACTCTTTGATGGTATTTAAGTTGTGTTGTGTGGGTACTGGCGAATAATAGCGCCGTCGCTGTTCCCGTGGGAACTTTGTGTCCTCTTAACTCTCACTCGCTCTGGTTGACAATAAAGCTTAGCTCGGTGCAATGGACCTACTTTTTTTTTAAAATAAGTTTTTGTCAACTTTATTTTACTTGTATTTGACTTATTTTTTTTTATCTACATAAAGTTTTATTTTCATCGAAATAGATTAAAATAAGATGTATATATGTATGTATAAGAGTATATTTGTTATTGAAGTTTAAATATAAATTGAGAATTGAAAAACAGATGAGTGGAGTAGCTCGAAACGCTGAATACAATTGTGGCCTTCGTTTTGTGAGAGGAGCACGAACCAAACAAGGACGCTAAGGATAATCACCAGGGCCTACAGTTTCACGTGCATCTGCTATTCAGTGAAGCTTTCATTCAAATGTAAATGCGTTTATTCTTTACTGTAAATGTACATTAAAATAATAATATAGTTACCGTTCATCCATCGGTTTTGAGCACCCCTCGAGCTAAAGTAAGTCGGGAGGAAAAATACAGGGGGAAAAAAGTTGCCAGCACTCTTTTAAAATGAGTAAAAGAATTATCTTGTTACAGAACGGCTTTGGTCCGGTAATAATGAACGCGTGTGACAACTTATTGTGTGTGTCAATATCAGCCCGCTGTCATCCGCTTGCATATCGAGTTTTATAACCACGACTAGGTATTAGAAGGGCAATGAAATCCGCATGGTAAAATTTTATATTCAGTCTCATGCGCTCATTTTCCCTCATCATCATCATTTAAATAATCCCTGTTTTCATATTAATCTGTTCATTACAAGTATTTGTTGATAGATATTTAAATGTTTAAATAAAGAAGGATTGAAGTTTGTGTGGGAATGTAGTTCCCGATCGAAAAATCTGTAAATGACAAGTCCTATTCAGCCATCATTTTGGAAACGGGAGCATGACGGCGTTCCTATTTGAAAAGTATTTTGTTCTATACCGATGATTGAGAGTTGTAGTCTTAGCAAAACTGAGATAAAAATCCGCTATCGATCTGACTACCGACAACTTTATTTAAGCTGTAACTAAATAATAGTTTATCATATTTTAACGTTTCCATACACACCCATAGAACCTGTAACTCCATAACAATTCTTTATATTTACATGTAGTATGAAATTAATGTATGCAATGAATAATCAAAGAAATGTAACATAAATAAAATGACTTCTAAAATTACATTAAGGAACAAAAGATCGCTGTCTGTTGACAATTATTAACTGAAATCTATGGATATTTGCATCAGAACTGTATCCTATGAATCCACCGACAAAACCCGTCACCATACTACGTTTGTGAACTGCTTGGAAAGTACAATAATAAAAAAAAACAACGTGTTTAATGTCTCTTCACTGTAAATATAAAACATGTCAATATTTTGGCAAAGTTTCATATACTTTGGTCTTAGCAGAACTTACGACAGCGTAGAACCTGTCAAAAACCGACGGTAGAGAAATCGATTCACGGTCCTTATTGTATTCTTTATGTGCGTCCTTAAAATCATATCACGATGACGTGCCATATTGATTCATATTTTCTAAGCTTAACAGTATTCCCTGTTGAGACAGGATAGTCATTCTACGAAGTTATTCTCCATTGAAAGCTTCAGCTTCAAGAGTTTTCTATTCGTGCCACTTTCTTATCTTTTTATGTCATGCTTTGAAAAATGGTCTTGGCATGTTAAGTGTTCTTTTTAAAATAAAATTCTAAGTGTAAGGTTAACAATAAATTTAAAAAAAAGCCAGCACGCAACTATGTGACTCAAAGGCAGTAGTAAAAACAAAGCTGGTTGTGTAATTCTTATAAATGGTTGAAAAAAAAAACGATTATTACTTGCTTGATGAACTTATTTCATGAACTTATTATATTAATACTTTTTATCGTTACTCAACCTACAGTGCAATGAAAAAAGAAAGGCGAACTTAGTTTTTAAAAACTATAATGAATTAAAATTGACGACACAGTTTTAATTAACAGCGGGTAGCTGTTGTAACACTTGAGGCCATGCTATATTTATTTTTCATTACATTCGCATATTTTACAATCTGGTGAGTAAAAATAAATGCTCTTCCAAAGTCACATATTTTTCAGATCTGTTAATGGATTAGCGCATTATACTTGTGCTGAGGCGCCAAAAAAATCCCACTTATTCCGCGAATATTTCCAATTTAATGATCTATTGATACTATTTAATTATGGCAGTTTTGTATCCGATAGTTGTTAGTATCATTCTGCTCACGTTGGCCAAAAAGACAAACAATGGTCCTAATCCCTTTCATTCTGTGACTCTCCGAGATTGGACCGACAAAAGAATTAATCGTGTTAATTACGATATATTAAAGTTCTGTGAGTAAGCAAACGATTAACTAACCGCTTGTAATCCGTTTGAGGTATATAATTAATTGTAACACAATTAATTGCATTTGATGTTGATATTTCAATGAATAGATTACGTAGATGTTAAGTTCAGTCAAGAATATTTTGTGATATTCCAAGTGGTACCATCTGTTTCGTCTCAATAAGAGTATACAGTAAGAATAAGAACCTTGTAATTACACACTTGTCCGTTAGATGGCATGAAATATAATTTGAAAGTATTTGGAAATTATTTTGATTTAAATCATATTATTACCGTTCTACTTTAAATATGTATATATTTAAAATGAAATAAATCATAAATTTGCTAGGGTAATACTAAGGATAATAAATATATCAACACGATACAAAATTTCCAAACATTTTTATAATTTTATTTTATATTTTTTATACAAAAGCAGATACGTATATTAACTTGATGAAGATATTACATAATACAATAGATAAATAAAGTGTTTTATGTAGTCCTCCAAGAAATAGGCATAAGCACTATTCCTGTGCAACAATAGATCTTGCAATTGAAAGAAGGTTAAACCTTATATCCTAAATTATTTATAAAAATGGCCATGTTCGTCGATATTCATATATCGGAAGAAATCTCTGTTTTAAATGATACGTGTTAATGTCATCTTTATTAAAGTAAATAGCTGATAAAACCTTTAAAAAGGATTTAATAGTCGGACAATAGAATTAAAACCACAGTAAAGTTTACTGAATTACTATCACTATAGTTCTATTCCATAAATTGATATTTGATTATATAAAACTTAAAGATGAGAAAAATAAGTAAGCCACAATAACTCAAAATAATCTTATGAAGCTATCAAAAAGTTCTCGAAAGCCAACGAAATGTCTCATTTGTTTGAGTTGAAACAAGTTTGTTGTCAAAGAAGGTTTGTAAAGTTGTTATGAACAAAATTTCAGGACTTGAACCCATAGTAAAGCGGTCGAGTACAAAGTTAAGGAACTTTTACAAACCCGAATGTAAACTGAAGTCATACAAGACTTATTATGTTTGAAAAGTAATTT
Organism: Oxynetra stangelandi; assembly: GCA_018239345.1. Classification (NCBI taxonomy): domain Eukaryota; kingdom Metazoa; phylum Arthropoda; class Insecta; order Lepidoptera; family Hesperiidae; genus Oxynetra; species Oxynetra stangelandi. Next base: position 11,997 of record DVPR01000457.1, read on the forward strand.
TTATATCCAAAGGTTTGTTTCACTTGTGTTTTTTTGCAAGAGTGTTAAAGAAGTTTAATGTTCATTGTTGCTTCAGCCCGTGGGATGTTTGTCCAACATAAATTCCTTTTACTTATTTTCCTAATATAAAAAATGCAATTTAATTTTTTTGTTATTCAAATGAAGAAGTCATTTACGATATTACAATAATCGTTATATAAATTTCTTAAAAACAACTCATAACTTATAACAATATACTTAGAATAATTTTCATAGTTTATAAAATACAAATCCGTCAGTCAATCCAATAAACAAAGAAGTGACTTCACAAACCAATTTAATGATTCCATTTTATTCTATCTGCCCTAATTGGCGCGGAACGAGGATGCGTGTAGAGTGTACTGCGAATTTAAAACCTGCAGTTCGAAGTGCTTTCGGCGGTACAACATTTCATAAATCAGTCCGGATCAATATCCAATTTACTGTCTGCTGATGGATAGAGCTTTGTTTAGTGTACGACTCGAAAATTGATTTAGCCCGTTAGAAAAATACCGGTACCATCTGCGTTGTTTCGAATGTAACTCGAATAAAAATAAATTTGTTTGTCACCAACTTACAATATACTCAGCAAAATGTTCTTTTAAGTGAAATCTAAAACGATACCTCAATCTGCTATCTAAATATAAATCGACAGCATCCAGCGAATATATCTGTATTGAAGAATTTAAATCTAAATCGATAATTTTACCCTAATATGGCTAAAGAAAGGTCTTACAAAAAATATAAGATCATCATGCTCAACATTGTGCGACTATACAATAAAAAACATATTACAAATGAATACAATAAAACATATTTGTCACTGATATTTTTTGACAACGTGAAGTGTTTTAATTATAATACAAAAAGGAGCAAACGGCCGTGGTGAAGTCCACCGTGATGTTTTTCAGTCTATTGGTTGAGAGCTGCGATTGTTTATGCTCCGTGTAACCTTTTTAACTTTTTCGAATAAAAATCACGTTTCTCTTACGAAAGTACGGAGCAATTTCATAAACTTTATGGACGATGGAGCTAAATTGCTGTTATGACAAGTTGTTCGACGGGAATCTCTGAACCTTTGCCTTTTAGTAGAGTAAACAAAATATTCAAGTGAAATTCTGGCATCCAATTTAAGTGTATTAAATTTTCTATTGTTCAAGATGTTTGCGATATACGCGTAAAACGCAATATTTGCGATTTATTTATTTTGGAAAAATACTGGCCAATAATAATTAATCTATAATTACATTAAAATCGTCTGTCTCATATGAGCCATGATAGGATGGTTGAGCGGCGAATTAAGTGATGTTATTATGTAGGTATGTGTTAAAATATAAAAACTAAGCATTCTATGAGATATGAAGATAGGTACCCCTAGATAAGCAGTGAAATAACACATGTGTAATAGATTTGTAATATTACAATTTTGTATTTTTACTGCTTCAACACTGTCACGACATATTGATGGGGTTGGATTCCTCTAGATACTGCTGGACATGCATATTGTGCCATGCGGTTCCAGTGTGCATCGAAGGAAATACAATTTAGTATTTACATATCATTTAACTAATTAGAGCTTAATATTACCTTAAGATTATGAACTGCATCCTCAATCGTAAGCATCGAAATACAGTTATCTTAATATTCTATACGCATTAAGGTAATTGCATTTGATATCAATCACAATCCAAATTATAAATAAGATAACGCAATAAGACGGGATTACGGAAGCTAGTACGTGTCAAATAATCACAGTCTTCTTACGAACTTACTCGTTCAGCAACATCAAAGTTCTACAAAGTTACACATTCAACTGAGCTTTGAATATTCAATTATCACGCTGCATCGGTCAGCAGGGTCACTAAAAATTCGATTCATTATCTCATAGCGAAATATGAACTAGAATATGTTTTT
>DVPR01000458.1:0-13926 GCA_018239345.1 Oxynetra stangelandi
TATATATATATAACAAGATTTATTTCCATCAAAATTTTTATATCCACGTTTCTGTGTTCTACATCTGTTTTGGCTGCCAAGTCACAGTGTTTGAATTATAATGTAGCTTGAACAAGATTTATACTGCATTTTACTTGGCATTCTGTTTTTGTAACGAATTCGTGAGGTATGATTTGTGAGACCAACCAAAATTGATAAGAAAGAAAGAAAGAGAAATAAATAAGAAAGCCTACTCAGCGGGCTTCTATTTATACAATGCTTTGAAGTTTTTTTTTGTAAACATACATAAGGAATCCGATAGTTCATCGCAATAACAATAATCTACGAGTAACATACATATTTGGTCATCTTCACAAATTTGCATCCAAATTGTTTGTGGGTAACAAGGTTCCCCAGATTAAGAAGGTTTTGTCACATTTCCACTTTATACATAACCACTGCATATACCGTGTAATTAAAGCTCTCACTAACTTATGCCGTTATTTAAGTTAAAAAAAAAGTAATCAAAGACAGAAGAAGAAGAAGAAATTAGAAAGGAAGAAAGAGATTTGAAAAGGGTATTAAGACGTTTTAAACGATTTATTTATCATTGACTGTTTTCGAGCAAGACTTTATAAGATAAGAGAAGTTGACAAGTGTATATCTACCTGTAATTTGATAAATCGTTAATGTTGTTAAATTTTTCCCTTGTGGCCCTATTTTCGTAATAATGTAGTTATTACTTTAAATAGGGTGCTTAGGAACAGCGGCGCAGGTGATTCATGCCCTCGTCCGCTACGGACGGCTACATAAAACGATTTTTTATTTCACAAAATGTTTCCTGAATTTTCTCTACATGAACTAAACGAAAATTCCAAAAACAACATAAATTTTAACACGTCTCAAGATAATTAGTTTGTTAAGTTAAAAGTTAGTGACAAAGTCATTATCCTCTTTTAACATTAAAACACACGCTGTTTCGCTTTCGCAAATGAAACTTTATTAGAACGAATGAATTCGATTAAAAACCTTTTATAATGGCTCCAAACATAACTAACTTAACATAACTTCAGGGATTTTTTCAACTGATATAATTGTTATTACCTTTCTATGAATGCAGTTTATCATGAAAGGTTAAATCGAAAACTATGTAAATCATGGTATACAATACATCAACTTAAGTATTATTGACTACAACACATTTCACGTCCAAGCACTTAGTACATACGTACCTTTGTCACAAGCAAGAATCTCCAAGCATAAAGCATCATAGTCGTCTAGAATCGTGCTCTTCATATAGTGGCATTTCTTATATAGCTTACACTAATATTATATACATATGTCGACACTTATAAGAGTGATCTTGTCTGTGATACCCATCGTCGCAAAGCGTAAATCCGTCTTTTGTTGCGAGCTTACAGAGCTTCTACGGATGAGGTCAGCTGCAAGATTGCGTATCTTAAAATCCTTTCACTAATATGTCTTTTCACGTCGCACTACTCCGTACTTTTGTATGTATCTTTTTCACAAGTGACGAAGGTTTCGAGTATATTCCGCATTCCAGTTCGAATGTGTATGTTCTTATATTGAAATGTAAAAATATATATGTATATTATAGATCTAGGTAATCTAAATTTGCCGAAATATAATATGGTTGAAACATAATTAATATGATACTAGGCAATTTCTTGCTAATACCATAAATTGATTGAAATCTAAATATACCCGTACGTCAAGACGACGTGAGTAAGATGCTAATAGTAGCTATATTAAATTTGTTAATTATTCCTCAAGAGAGTTACTAAAAATAATTCGACGCTCATCTGCGGTTTTTATATTTAAAAATATTAATATAAAATTTGCTATACATATAAAAATAATTTAAAGAACACATTGTCAAAATGTAAAACAAAAAGTAATGGTCGTTTTTAAATTGAAAAGGTTATTTTTTATTTGCACGGTAACTTTTCTCATGTATAACTTGCATCACAAAACTGGGACCGTTTGTGTGTAGCGGACAGAAATGTTTATTTGACCTAACCTCTGAGTACTTCCCTCTGTATGTTAGAGTGACTTTTGTTATATTAAGAGGTAAAAACTGTTACCAAAATGTTAGTATTTTACAATCATTTCCAAATTAATTGACGATTATTTAGTAAAATACTAGTAGATATAACTCTCATACTGTCAACCCGTCAGGAACTATAACTTATAACGGATATATATATCCGTATGCCTTATCGCGCTTACCGTATACATACATAGATAGATGTATTGTGATCTTAAAGCATAAATATTTCTGCTTGCGTATAATGTACGGATATTATTACCATGTGACGGCTATGTCAGGGTCATCAAATGGATATAAAATATAGATATAAAATCCCTAACGATAAAACCAATATGACATATTAAATAAATGCTATAACGTAGCGAGAATGTTTTCGAAACAGTCATTGCATGTGAGGACATATACTGGAGCTGGTTTGCATTAAAGTGAATAATAAAAGGTATAGAAATGACAAAGGCCTCTGATTTTCTCGTCAAGGTCTCTAAGTTGAGATTGCATATCGTCCGATAAAAGCTTAAAATAAATGGTTAAAGAGTGGCAATATCAAGTAAAAGTAATTGCAGCGGATTCCTTTTTATTTCCGTGCGGTGAGAAAAATAGGGAGCTAGATGAAAAGATATCTTGGTTGAAAGATCCAATTAAAATCCATACATTCAACTTTAATCAAAGACACCCAGCACTGAATGCAGTATTTTAAAGAAATTCATCTCTCCAACAGATGTTCGTTAATTTTGAGTTAATGTTTTTTATATTTTTTTTTTTTAGTTTAAAATCTTAATTTCTCATATAAGTTTTAGCCAGTTTCCTTATTAGCATGATAAGCATATCAATTAAGCCAATATGTATTTTGATTTATTATATTATAGTTTACATTTATACTTTTAATTTAGCATTAAAAGCGTCGTCCTATAAGCTGAATTTTTTTACGTTCATTATTTTACGAAACGCGATATTATTTCACCCTCATTTTCGGATCCTTGGCAAGTTTTATTTCCAAGACTCGTTAAAGTGGAATACGTACCAGTGCCTTCTTCACTCGTATTTCTTAACGCGGCTATTGATGATAAAAACCCCGGTTTAATTTTTTATTGGATTCGAGATATTTATTTCTATGTCCATCATTACCTAGGAGACGGGAAAAACGGGTAGAAACATTTGAGGTAACGAGCGGAGTGTATTTGCGCAGTACAGCAATACTCGTTAATGGTCGTTTTACCTACTTTTTGCTCAACACAGTTAATACAGTACTAAATAGTAGTTTAGTTAAAGTAGATTGTGGGTTCGATACTCATCCAGTATATATATTTATGTGACGAGCACAAGCATTTATTCTGTCTTCTGCATTTAGTAGTTTATCAGCCGCCTGGATACCTTAACACATGCACTGTTTAAGTGGCTACTTAGGAATCAAGTTTATAATGTTACCAATCAATAACCGAAAAGACTGCAGATTGACCTCTTCATAAATCAATAAGACTCGTGTAAATGTTATCCACTCAAGATTGTTCGCGATTCGCAATAGCGAACAATTAATTTAGAGGAATTGATAGATTTTAAGATAGTGATCGATCTATTAAATAATAAAGGTTAGCATCAGTGAAATAACACCCATACCTTAATTCTACGGCATTTGATCGGCAATTGGTTTCAAAATACTCAATAGTTGCATGCTCAACTTTGTAAGTATATACGTATATGTATATGTTGTATATAAGTGTATCAGTGTTAAGCAAATTTTTTTTTAAACAAATTTTCAGATTTATATTTAAATGTATAGAACACGTTATACAGTTGGTATTCAATGTTATGGTTCGCTAACAATCGTTAGTTGACTTTTAAGCCGGTATAAAAACTTCAGACAGATGGTTTGGCCACTACACTGTCCACCTTACTCCTTACTGAAACGGTATCGTAGTCCAGACCTAGTGCCCAACAGAGTGATGTAATATAATACATTATATTATATATATTACACATCTTATTATATTACAATATAAATATTATATTACTATTTTTTCTTCCTTGATGTAATATTAAAGTCGTTATTCGATACCGTAACAAAAATTAGTATAATAACATAAGTAACATGCAATCAACAGCGTATACCAGGTCATATCAGAATACCTCGTAGCACGATTTGCTTGCTCAAACTACTCCAGTAATGAATTTGTGTGGAGCACGACGTTGCGACCGACATGATTGGACAAGAGCTCTTCGCAGACGATGGTTGGTACATGTAATGAAATCGTACCGAGATAGACCGCAAACGGAACAAATCTATACAGTGGGGCTGGACGGCTTAATATGATTGAATTCGACGAAATCAATGATTTCTCGGTTCTCGAGTTGATTTGATGTGTTAAGTATGTGAATGACCATTACTGTCCACAATCAGATTCGTTTGTTACTATTTATGTAAATAATAAAATAGATTTCAAGATAGTCAGAATTTTTTAACAAAACAATTTCGTAGAGGTTACTGCGCGTGTTTTAAAGGGAGAACAATAGCTTGAGCTTATAAAATACTTTAGCAAAGTTATGACGCTTTTGTTGTAGCAACGTTACACTGCAATGTATAGATGTCATTGTAGGTACATTGCGCACATGCGTCGGTCCGGGGAAAATTCGTTGAATAAATTTCCAGTGCGCTACTCCTGAAAGCTTTGAATGAAAGTTAGCAACTGTTTCCAAGTATGGCAACGGTAAGGATGTTTTTTATGTACACAGACAGCATTCGAAACACTCCGCGCCACTTTCCACAGAAGGTGTGACCGGGCGGTGATTAACGAGTGCGGCAATTAGTGCTCCCTCTAGCGCCGGACATTGCCGCAAATGGAGGAGGAATCGAAGAGTCGTAAGTAATGAGCGTTATTAAGGGAGCAGGCTAACACGGGCTCAACATAAACATTAACCCCGCACTATTGGGCCACTTAGCCAAGAAAGCAGTGTGTTAATGCAATTTACTGACGACTACGCAGATGCTGTAAATTGCGCTAAACAGATGAAAACTGTTTTGTTTAGTATAGGATCTTAAGTGTATGTATATGATGTATTTGTATATCTATTTACAGACTCGTACTGTCATCTTTACTTTATATACGAATAATATTACATGGCTAATCTCAAAAAGTTTAATAATATCGTTTATATAACTCCATGTCACTGCAGAGTACATACAAGTTGAAGTCTTGTCATAATATCCCAATATAAGTTTTTAACAGATAGCTGTACATTTTTTTATTTTTTCTGATTAACTTGTATACATCGTATTATTGATTATAAACTGCACTCAATACCTAAAAAAATATTCTACCCGTCAATCCTGGGTAGATATTGATGGGGACGAAGACATTATAAAAAAAAAAATTTTTTTATTTATTTATTTACCCTTTATTGTTAATTTACAATGGGTGGACTTAATGCCTAATGGCATTCTCTACCAGTCAACCCTTGGAGTAAGTGAAAAATTACCAAATACATAAACAATAAACTTGTTCAGGAACCTAAAAATGAAAGCACTAATCGTATTACATCATTGTAGATCAGTAGTTTATATCGGATGAAGTGTGTCGGAGAAAGTGGGCATTACGGAACTGTTTACACATTTATGAGTAAATAGTAGAGGTTAACGGGTAAATAGAACTGATTAACGACAGCGCTAGTTAAAGGAATCGGTCGCGGTCCCGTGAGTAATGATCGTCCAAGAGAAAGGGTGTCTTAGCCTGCTCTCTATAAACATTATCCCGGCACTCACGTCCCTTGAGCCGGTTAATGTGGGTGTAATAAAGAAAGTTTCTTATACAGTTCGTAATAGTTAAGAATCATTTTGGACTGCTTAAATTAAATTTTAAAATATTCACTTGGCGTGCTGATTTTTTCGTAAAGAAATGTGATTGAGGTTCTCTGCCGGTTTTTACAATACATAAAGTTACTGATTTTAACTATCTTATAAATATATGAATATCTCAATTAAATGTTTAATAATTTTTTTTTTAAAACATACTCATCTCTCTCAACTTCTTCTCTCAATATGTTTAATAGATATTAGAAGAGTATTAACAAGAAAATTTTAATGTATATCATTTATGATACGATACTTCTTAAAAAGTACAATGAAAAACTATATCAAGGTTTAAATATTTATCGCACAACATTGAACTGTTTGTATTCTTAAAGAATGCATTATGCATTTCCCTCCACATCAGGTACAGGCCGCACTAAAACGTAACCAATTAAAACAAAACTACATCTGGAAATTAAGATATATCAATAAACTTTAGATAATTTTTGCGTATGTTATCTAACAGTGAAATAGTGCCTATTGGGTTAACGAAGCTCGCAATGTCACTGATGAACCTTTTAAACTCACGAAACTACCAGCGGTTAAAGTAAGTGTTCAAAGTAAGTTTCTGTGCGTTAGAAATAAATGTTTTGATTCAGAGTTATTCAAAATAAAATATTCTACACTACTGGTGACATACCAACTGATTTATGCATATATTTATTCTCTTTAAAAATAGAATGCGAAGCCAATAGTCACTATTGCAATATCCATGGAATATTCCAATACCCACGGACATCGAATGTATCTTTGATAACGACTTTTAATTTGAATGCTTACACTTCGTATTCCAATGATGGTTATATTACGCGTATATGATTATAGAATGACGAACCAATTTTATTTAAAAGTAAATTATATAAATAATAAATCACATAACTATTACAAGCTTTGAATGAATTTATATTTCATCTCTACAATCATTACATTGCTCCTGTAATCTCTGTCGACCGAAGAAAAAAACGAATACTCAAAACTTAAAAGTTCTTCGATCCAAGCCTCAATCTTGCGACTGAAGTCGTCTTCTAAAGATCCGTGAGCTGTAACAAAAGGCGGATCCGCGCTTAATATCGACTATGAACACGAGCACCCTTATAACGAAAGCTCTTTAAGTCTACGAACATCGTAATAAATCCGCACTAAGCTTACATTTTCTGTATTCAGATGTTAATTTCGTAAGGCTATAAGGTGCCACTGCCTGCCACCTTGCTTCCGAGTAAATGCACTAATTATCCAACAAAGCAACTCCGGTGCAGATCTATTTGATGAGCCTTGCATTATAGGACTCCGAAAAGAAAGCTCATTGCATTTTTCATAGTGCCACGTTAAAGTAAATGGGCGAATCGAGTCGCAGTGGACCAAGTTGAGTTCAGTTGATTTGCTTTTGGAACTTTATTCTTCAATGTGTGAAGAAATGGAGAAAGTATGATATGAGTACTAAGTCAAATTTTTTATAAAATATTTCGTAGGATCACTTACCATTGCCAAGCCGAAGATAGAACGCGCAGGATGAATTTATGTCGTTCCATACATATACGAGTATATTTCATATGTTTCAAACCGATAACAGTTCATTTAGAAAAATATGTACATTCATCTGAAGCTTAAATGGTCGCTATTTTAGTTGTTGACGATAACGGGATGAGGGACTTTAATAAATATAGGACGGCGCTTTAAATAATTGACTTGAAAGATTTTACCCGAGGTTCATTGTGAAGCGTAGAAATAAAACCGGGAAACAATTTTCTTAAAGTGTAAAATAGAACAAAGGAATCTTGACCAATTCTCCAAGTTAAAATATTTACTTACTAATGTTTTCAGACAACTATCATAAGAATACTATTAACGATACTGTAGTACAACTTAGTTTAGGCATTAATTAACCAATCCTTAGGATGATAGTAGATTCATTAACTGTATTAAAATTAAGACAAATGTGACTTCCTGCCTGAGATTCTAATTAGACACCTTCGTAGCAGTTATTTGAAGTAATATAGTTGTTAGTTTGTCAACAAAAGCTCCGAAACAAGCACGATGATCATGCAACTAAGAAAATTAAAAGATAATGTACATATTTCTGAGAAGTCTAATATACATTGATTAGTAATGATAGTCAATTGTACATAGTAAATACATACTCCATAAAACAATAGAAAACACGGCATGCTAAAGATAAAAACTAGCGCCAATCCATATGACTTTACTGTATGTACTTTATACTGATATCATTCGCCTATAGCGCGATTACATGTTCGTACAGAACATCGAATCTTGCGATTTTTGCGAAGATGTTCCGTAAGAGCGCCCGTTACCCGTGAATGCAAATCGTTCGTTCAACAGGTCAGGTGAGCAAACAATAAGTGTTTGTCTCAAAACGTGTACGGTCAGCAATCTTGTTCTATTTGCACAATTACTCGACTCCGCCCCATCGGGTTGTCTGATCGTTTTCGCAAACACCATTCCTCCTTTATTGGTTTTCCTGTTGTGACACAGGCGAGAAGTAAATAAGATCTCTTAGTATTTATACATATGATATTGTTTGCCACCACATGTGAAGCCTTTGTTTTCGTTCAATGTACTGTATTTTGTTTAAACGTAGCCAGCAGTAGAATTGATTGTGATTTTATTGTTTCCTCACCTCAGCGTCTGATATAGGTATAACTGTAACTACCTTAGCCGAACCTTAGATACATTGATTTGGAATCGTAGGATTTTAGTTGGTTTATACGAAAGAAAAGTGTATTTTTAATGGTATACAGTTTTTAATATAAACAAAACACGAACCCACGACAAAGCTCACATGCCCAGAATCATATTTAAACAATAAACACGTAATAATCTTTTAAATAATACCAAAAAACCATAGCATTTATGTTATTTATACATGTTTTATAACATTTTAAAAATTGTATAACTTTAATAACAAACACCCGATATTTATATGAATACAAAACATGATTTTTTATAATAAACAAGACCCTTCTCGGGTCAAATGTGGTGAATAAATAAAACGTTGATCAACAGAGAATGAGTCGAGTTTCCATTGAAAGTTGCTGAAATACGTATGACAGATGAATAATATACGCACCCCCACCCTACAGTACCCATACAGAGTCATACAATTCAAATTTGAATTTCTGACGTAAGCAATTGTTTAATGACCTTATAAGTTCTTTTAACCATGTATTCAAACAGACGGGATTTAGAAAGTGAGATACAGAAATACATAATATACAACTGTAGATTATTTATTTTTAATATGCCGAATTTAGTCAACGATGTTCAAAAGGTCGCGCAGCCGCGAGCTGTAATATCCGCTGCTCCGACGTGACACTGATAGACGTTTAAACTCATATTCGTTGAACTCCGACATGTATCCGACATGTATTCGGCAATCAAGGCAAGTTGCCAAAACCCTTTAGACTTTATCTGACGGTAATATCTGGTACTCGTCGCGCTGTGTATGTACGGATAATAATCTTCGCACAAAAACTATAAACGTATTACCGAACATATGTTAATGTTGCAGGCGCAGTATGAGTCAGAAAAGTTAATTATTATATGTAAAAATTCGCAACATATCTACAATCAAGTTCGCTTTACTTAAGCAAGCGTGTATTTTAAACAATACAATATTCAAGTTGCAAGGGTATTTATTTTTACCAAAAATGAATCAAACACTTCCTTCTAAAACTCAAAATTGCGTAACACTTTAAGGTATTAGCGAAGCCACTAAATGAGTCGTGTTAAAACCAAAACATCAAAACTCCGAAACTGAAAACATAGAGTACATATAACCTGACACAACATCAATTATGAAGTGACTCGGCGACCTTAACCTTAAGTATTAACAAGACGACCGCCCACGAAGAAACTTTCACAGCACAAACTTTTTAAATGATTAGAACGCTCTAATTCCCACCATCACTAAAAGCTGGAAGAAAGCACCGGCTTAAAAAAAATTTAAAGTCGACCCAAAGTTCGTGAAACGATATTCGATTTAAAAATGTTGTTAAATAAAAATATATTTCACATCCAAACGTAGTATGTACAATAATAATTTAAGTGTAATTTTGCTATTTTGATATTGCCCACTTTTTATGTCACGGCAATTGAATACAAATAACGAACGTGGACGTTAGCTATGCAGCACTGCATTCGGTTTTTCAATATTGTGGTACATGAATTTTTAGATGAATTTCATTTGTATTCCTCCGTGCACGTAAGTTACAGACTCATGCGGCGTGCCGTAGCGTATAAATGTTCTTTTCTCAGACGTTGCAATTCGTTCTCGACAGATGAAAGTGACTAAGTGGTTCGCTTTCAGAACATGTGTTTGATCGTGTTTCAGATGGTGTAATATTTTAGATTGTTTTAAAGAATAAAAATAATGGAACCGATTGAAACATTTCTAGCAAAAGTTCTCATTGTAATTAATTTATGTCCGTTTTGTGTCAGCGTCGTACGACAGTTTAAAAAAAAAATTCAAAGTCGAAATTGAATAAACAGTAGCTAACGCTTTCACCACAGACGAGGATTTCCATAACAAATCCGTTCGGAGTTGGGGAGAATGAGCTGAAAGTTTCGAGATCGGATCAAAAAGGTGATAAGCCTTCTACTAATATTGATTCACAACGCTGACTTTGGGGACCTTCGCAAACCGTACTAATGGTGGGAAGAATGTCACGCGTGGTTCAAACCCATTTTATGTATATTTATGCTCACTATCAATGATTGATACAAACTTTGCTATTCACATTTGTTGATGAACGCCTCTTTATAGTCATGTTTATAACGAGAATTACATTGTTTCTAAATAGTTAAGTATATATTTTTATGTTATTCGAGACTTCTTAAAAATGTATCTGGTGGGGAACAACACCCACGTTATTAAAGGTTTGAAGACATTTATTCTCATAAAAACATGTTTTTTCACAATGAGCACAAAAACAAAAACTACACCATTATATCATTTTGCCTCTGGAGCAGACATCGGATCTTTCATATCCATTATTTTAATACTCCTTCATATGAATGAAAAGTTGCTTTATGCATCAAAAACTGCCGCATGCCCATAATTCCATTAAGAATTTTCTAATCCCCATTTTGAATATCCATCGTCGACTGTATGTGAAACATAAAATGAATTGCAGTCATATTAACAGAATTTTTTTATTCTTAATCACGAAGACAGTAATTGTGGTCAGCTATCTGCTGGTTAATCACTTGTGGTGAAATATCCCGACCGTGCTTCGAACGGCACGTCAAACCCGATAACCATTATTGGCACTCTATAATGGAATTACGGTTGATGAATGGCAGCCACGATGGCTTATTATAAAATTTTCAAAATCAGCTTAAGTATTCCCTGTACGTACAATTTAACTATTCTCTGTATATTTTAATGTCGCTTTCTGTGACTATTTGAAATCTGCCGATATAAATAACGACGAGGATAAAAAAACAATATATCGTCCACTTTTCTATCACGTAAATTAATTTTCTATTTATCCTCGGTGTCATGAAGAATTTTGTTTCACGAGTAATTTCGATTATGTAAAACTGATGTAATTTAATTATCACAAAGTAATGTTTTACAACAATTTCGTCGGACCACCTGCTATATATTTGAATTATGTTAATCAATACAAAAATTTAATGAATCCTTAATTATTGACGTTATTGATCATTATAGTGGTCATCTATATTCTGATTTATTTAAGCATTAACTATACAACAACTTTGTATGTGTGGAGCATATAAAAAAAAGTTGAACAATGAACACAAATTAATGAATATCCCATACTGTTTACGTGACAAAAATAAATAAACGTTAACAACAAGGTCCGCAAAATAAACAGTACAAAGCGCAGGTAAAACACCGTAGACTGGAAAAGTGGAACATTGAAAATTACATAAAAGACTTTTCTACAAAACGAACGCGTAATCGTTAGCTTGTTCGGTTAAATGGCGAAAGGCTCATGTGAATTTGGACCGTACATATTAAAACATAAGGTGGACAATGCAAGAACAGTTGAGTACACAAGTCCGTAAGGTAGCCCGTATTGTCCCAGCTCGTAGCTACTGAACGTAACCAATCCCGTAGCTAGTCTACGTACGTAGCACTCGGCTAGTGGCACAACAAAGCATTAAGTGTAGCTAACTGCAAATCGAAACAAGTCGAGGCTTGTATCACGTTTCTCTCATACTTAAAATTATTTTTCAGTAATGTTTTTATGTACTGGCCATATGGAATAGGCCCAATAGATTTTTAAGTTCGATAGAACCTTCAGCCTAAAGATAACTTTAAGAAGCTCATTGCGTCAACAATATCTCCCAGACAGCTGTAGAGCATTGTATTTGGTTTTGAATAGTGTAGATAATCGGAAATATGTTTACAAATTGCCCCTTTGGATGGAGCCCTAATTGGTAGTCACTTTTCTGTACGCGATCGAAAAATATATTTTATTTTTGTATGGCATTTCATATACAACCCCAGGTAACATAAAGATGATATTAGTATTTATATTATCTTATATAAATTACCATAATGTATTCTGATTACAATAAATATATCAAACACCGAGCGCAGATTAACAGGAAACAGGAAAATATGTTGTTCGTATTTAAGCACAGAGTGCAGCAACTTGATGGTTTAAGCTTGTAAACTTTCTCACAGAGCTTTCCCGCAACGGGCTCAACAAGTACTGTTTTTGAAGGGTACACTACACATACTCTACTGAAAATGCTGTTCCGCGTCGTAATTATTTACTTCTAGCTTTCCACTTATGTGTCGGGGAAGTTCAAGAGAGTATATTCTACAGTTGCTTAAAAACGCTAAAAGAATTTTTGTAATTTTTTATTTTTTTTATCCATCATCAGATAATTTTTTGGCGAACTATCTTAGTTATGTTGGAGCTCTCTAAAGGTATCAATCCATTGTATAACACCATTTAAAGCAAATCTCTATCATATGCACCATTATAAAAGCAATCTTACACAAAACGAAATAAATACAAAAATAATGTCCAGAAGAAATTATTAAACACTTGTCGTTTATATTTTTACTTTTAAAGACAATTTATTTAACAAGCGCACTTATTGTCGATATTCCAGGACACCATATTGTAATGTTAATTCTAAATATTTTATATTTCTTGTCGTGTAAGCGAACTTAATCTGTCTTGACAGTGGCTAAAGCATTTATGAAAAGTCGATAACCGGGGTTAAGCATGTCGTATTCCTGGATATATTTTACTTTTCATTATAACAGTATGCATAAGCACTATGCATCAATACATCAAAAGTTGCGATAACAATGTATTATTTTTTACTTACATAATTTTTTTTATATGAATATTTTAATTGTTCCAATATTGATTATTAAGAAAGTGAGCAAAAAGACTGAACAGCCTGAAAAGACTAATGTTTCAGATTGAAAACCAATTTTTAATAAATTTTGTGTTTCTAATTTATTATTATTTTCTTCCTTGGCAAAAATAATTAATCTTTTCAAAACATTGATCAGTAACTATAGCAACAACATTTATTGGAAGGTAAACTACGTATCCCTCGTAATATTTACCCTAGAATAAGGTTCCAATAAACTCCCAATAAGGCATCAATCTAAGCCGTCATATTTTAATATTCATGAAAGCTGGGTCTAACGTATTATTAGCTAGAACGAATAGTGTACCTAAGTGCCATTAACCAACGAACGCAGCGAGCCGTACTCTTATCGCCGAGAGCCAAGCGATCAAGACTTCCGGAACAAGCCATGCTTAGAAAGAGCCCAAGCAATTCTTAAATAAGTTACTCGCATTTATTTATTTATTAAATAATCCGACAGCGATTTTCAATTTATTGTTAGTATACAATATTAATGCCAAAAAGGATTACACAAATAAGTAACAGGAAAACATATAAACAACATAGAACATAGGTTAATTAAACATACAATGTAAAAATAAATAAATAAATAAATAACCGTCACGCCAGGTCCCTAGCGGGGTAGGCAGAGAGCACGGAGTGCCAA
>DVPR01000459.1:0-13891 GCA_018239345.1 Oxynetra stangelandi
CCTGGACGTCCCGAGGACCGCGCACCAGCCCGAAGAGGAGCCCGACGAGGACTCCTACAGACTGCGCACGTTCAACATCACGCAGAAAGGAGGTCAGTGCTACGACGTACGTTCAACCCGGCTAAATTTAAACGCGAAAGTTATTCGTATTTTTTTGATTCGAACCGAAAAGTTGGCATCGGCCCCGAACCGATGTACATGAGTGCTTCGGTTTTGCGGAAGGGCATACGTACATCCGAGACGCCTGCTTTCCCGAAGCCGTTAAAAAAAAGCGATCTTTAAACGCCGCCGGTCGTGAATCATGTAGAACGCTTTACGAAGTGACCGTAAATCAAGCTACATAAGAACGTTCCCGCTCACTTTTGAGGTAAAAATAAATCTGCCGATGCATACGTTCCACGCTGAGGGTAGCCAAACTAAGTGTTAATGTGATATATGTATATCTCATTTGTTCGTTTCATAAAACATTCTGTGACGGGAATGGTGAAATCGAATCGACCAAGTACTTCCCGGCGAATGCGTCCGTAAACGTGCTGCTTCGCTTTGAAGTTAAATCAATTTGAATTTTATCACTTATACGCTATTTGCGTGCATTATGTTCTCTTAATAATAGCTAAGAATACGGCAATTGTAAACGGGGCCTTTGCTATGAAAATACGCGGGAAATCTTTATGAATTTTATAAGTAGATAATAATATAATACATCACATATAATATAATACGTCTAGTGTCTATGCAAAGGACATAATATAATATGTCAACAGTTAGACATTATATGAACTATTACAGATTTAAAAAGACCAAAATCTAGTCTGTGTCTAGCTACATACATTATATATTTCTTTCAAGTTTTCAGTTACTTTATTTAATGCAAGATCTAATTGAAAGGTTAAATAATCACGTCCATAAAAATACAACTACACATGAAAATGAAAACCTACCGTCCATTGTTTTAACAAATGTTTGCTAGGACTTTAGTTTGTAAAGAGAGGAAACTCAAGCGTTAGTAGGTCAGCGCTGGCCTATTGAAATGATAAACAAGTCAGTTACATTAAATCTAAGTCGATCCTTCGACGCTAATTGCTTTTCATAAACCCTTATTAAAACAATTTGTATTGGAGACGAGCTTTCGAGCTTACAGGACTACCCGCGCGACAGTGACAAACGCCGAATATGCAGAATACTTCCTGACTTCAATATCAACAGATAAAAACTGGTTTTCTCTAGCCCCACTATTCCTACAGTCTTCTTAGTGATTAGTAATACTATGCAATAGGCCTATTAACGACTAATATTAACTGGACTAATGAGTTATACTAATGAGTTATATTTGTTTAGTCTTATTCGAGTTATGGGCAATACAAAAAAATTTTTGTCTTAATCTTATTCGAGTTTGGTTTTAGATGTAAATGTTCAAGAGGGACTACTCAAACTGTCACCTGTTCTAATTAACATTTGCCCTCCCTCGTTACTATTCAATGAGTTGAATTTTATTAAAATCATTTGGAATGCTTAATTCGAAACGATGTATGTAAGTTCACCCGTGAACAGAAACAAAACCAAAATCATTTATTTGCAAATTATCGTCAGTAAAAGGCTTAGTAAAAATATTAGATCACCATATTTAACAAAATTCAAACTAAGATCATCATATTTTACAAATACAACATATAAATATAATATTACTAGCATTAAAATATAATATTACTAGTATATTTATAGATAGTTTATTAATACTGAATTATTATTTTAACAGGTTGTGCCGCAAAAAAAAACTATCAGCATTCTGTAAACTTACAGTTTGTTATGTATTTATTCCGCGCCGGAACGGTAAATTTTATTATATTTTTGGTTTGGCTTAATTTACCCGCGTGTCGAAAAGAAGGGTGCAGCATTATTTTTACATTTTGAAAATGTACCTTACACATGCCCTTTTATCGTAATTGACATATTGACAGAATACATACACATGTTTGAGGCCTTTAAAACCGTCTGTATTCACGTGGCGTTGCCCCGAATCGATTTTACGAAGTTGTTTCATGCAACATTTTTCAGGTTAGAGTCAGGGTTGCTGTGATCGGGATGGACGAGAAAATTGATATCAAGAAAATAAAAGGGACCGTGGCCTGAAATATATTGGGGCGTTCTATCAGATATCACGTCTGTCGACACGCAAATGTTTCAATCTTTTTTCAGGGCCACAGTTGTGTGTTTATTTATATTCACAGATCGACCAATTTTCTAAAATACATCGGCCATTCTTGTATACGTATACAGTTCAAACGTAAACAAATTTCATGTCGGCGCTCGGCTTTCCGCGAATTTCTTTTGATTAGTGTGCTATAAGAGAATGTATTTATAACTTAATGGAACATCACATCTCACATTTCATCTCTCTCATTTCTCTCTCGGAACGGACGGAATAAGTGTGAACTCTCAGCCCGAGCTTATTCCTAACTTTATATTCCTATCCCCTATAATTACTGGTATATTGGCTACCATCCTGCAGCCAATTTCAAAATAAATATGTCGAATAGCGTCGGTTAAATACCACCATCACTAAGAGTTAGAAATACAAAAAAAAACATTTACTATAAATATCCTTCTTAATTTGGTTTTCAATTGACATTTATGCGCTAACTGTAAAATGACGTAGCCGTGAAATCGACAAAAAAAAATTTAAAAGGAACTCAACTCCACCTTTATCCGTTATCCGGATACTTGCCTTTTTCGAATGAATGGCAATTTTATAGTTCCAAATGACGGTTTAATGTAATTTTTTTCTCGTGTTTCATTGTCCCGCTGTAGCCTTATCAATACTTGTGCACGACAAGGAAAATTCTTGAATCTTGAAACCTTTCACGCGGTAGTTTAGTTTGTGAGTTATAATTGAATTGACATAACCGTTGCAACGAATTAAATGTCAGTTAAATGTATTGGTATGTGTCTGATAAAAATTGTCACAGCTTTTTTTAAATTCAGTTATAAAAAGAAACGAAAAGAGCTTTCTAAAGGTATGTATAACTTTTGTTAATTAAAGTCAACTTTTGGGTCATGTACGGGGCTGTGTAAGATTAAATCCCTTTGCCGTTCTCAGCATGAGAGAAAAAAGTCATTTAAGCAAATATACATAGCATTGATTCCATTTCTTCAATTCACGACAAATAAATACAATTTAATTATCGGTAAAGACTAGTTACTGTATGGTTAACTATAACTAGTTCCTAAATCATTAAAAATTAGTTACTATAACTGTACAAACTAGTTACTATATCCGTGAAAACTAATATTAATATGGACATAATTTATAAAAGATCAACCAGGAGCGATATTAGTGCAAATAAATAATTATTATTTTATACATAAATAAACCAATAATATTGATAATGTCCACTTTAATGATCAATTGATCGCTAAGATTTTTCTAATTCATTTCTGACACGGTTTTTAACCAGTTCAAATGTTGCCAAGCATAATACGATAATTTTTAGATGAATAAACATAAATTATTAGCTATTAGTGAGAAATGACAAACGTATATTCCACAAGACATTGTAATGAATAAATATACCAAGTTATTTTGTTGTGCATTCGTTATTTAAAGAAGCAGCTATGTATCTA
The DNA here is from genome assembly GCA_018239345.1 of Oxynetra stangelandi. NCBI lineage: Eukaryota > Metazoa > Arthropoda > Insecta > Lepidoptera > Hesperiidae > Oxynetra > Oxynetra stangelandi. The sequence continues at coordinate 3,622 of DVPR01000459.1, forward strand.
CATATGTTTGGAAAAAAATAACTAAAATGAAATTACGCTATTTGGTGAAAATTGGTAATTGCTGTCCATAGAAATCAGGATTCAACTCAGACCGGTCTGAATTTTTAGTAATATAAATAACCGATGCCTTCTACCCCTACGTAGAAGTTTTGAATACCGAAAAAATATACTTAGGTACATCAGAAAACGAATACGGCTGCTTTGCGGCAAAAGTTACAGTATTGAGTGCGCGCGTTCGCGATAAATCTGGACTTATTGTTAAGATAAAATAATGTTACGGGTAAATATCGCATCATTTATACAAAAAATATTTTTAGAACGAGACTGGAAGAAAATATCGATTATATGTTAATTATTTCTTTGATAATTAACATTAATTATCTATTGAACGTGACAATTAATAAATGACCCGTGCGATCAACCACGAAGCGATGGTTAGTTAAAAAGGTAATAAATTCACTTTACAATTCACGAGTCAAAGAAGGCCACAAAATATTCATATTCAGCATTTGAACATTCAATTTCCGCTTAAAGGAATCTTATTTCAAAGTTCAGAAGATTCATACTTCATTTTATATCACGCAGCACTTTGAATATTTCGTATGTTACCTACGCTGAAGCTTTCGACATGTTGTCGAAATGACGACATTTTAGTCGACCCGTTAAACCAATCGTATTCACGGTAAAGCGTTGGGAATAGGTTAAGGTGTTTGTTTGATCGCCGACAAGAAGCGTTAAGCTAATAGTATTACTTTTTTATCTATTATTATTTGCTTTCGAAATGGATTTATTCATAATTTGAGATTATTTTCTGTATTCTTTATTGAATATTTGTCACTTTGTAACTTTAGTAATAATTGTTGTCTGCGTCTGATAATTAAGGGCATCAATAAAATAAATAAATAAAGTTAATTTATAAACAATGGACATTTACATACAATGAACCAAGTGTATCCAATGACTAATAGGACTTAATTTATTACTGAAGCCTATGTGATATTAAAGTTATGTTATGTCTCATATGTGTCATTAAGGTCCACGCACACCCGAATACCTATCATATCCTCCAAAATGAAAGTGAATATATGCCAAATATGCGTTTTCAGGAGCACGTGTAGTTTAATAATGGTCTTTAGTCGAAATTTAGCTTTATGTTATCATCGTTTACTCAAAATAATGTGGTATATACCTTATAATTTATGGTAGGAAAAGCAATGTGTCCTGAACACTGAGAAATTTCATAAAGAAAGGTACATGCTACAATAAAGAAGCTACCTTCAAATAAAATGCATTTTCACCTTTGATTAAACTAACTGACGGTTATTTTTTTTTATTTTTTATTAAACTAACTCATTGACAAGACATTAAACTTATGTGAAAATACATTGCGATGTAACGATATGAAATAAGAAAAGATGAAATATAAATTACAAATTAGTTGCTTGGGGCTTGCTTGAAGTACTCGTACAAAATGTCTATATAACAACTAATGAATTGTTTTTTTCCTTAAAAATGAATTCTGAAACAAATGTTTCCTTCTTCTGAAACAAATTAAAGTATCCATTATAATAAATATATAGAAATACATATGTGTATATTTCTAAGCGAATACAACAGTTAGTAAAATTGGCACGCAACTATTCACAAATACATATCTTATTTGCATTATAATAAGGTTCAATTTTAATAAACATTTACGTACACTTGCGTTCATCGTAGGCAGATCACGTGGCGATGTGGATATTTTATGCAAAATGCCAACTCGTACGGACTTCTGTGAACTGTAATGAGAAGGGCGACAACCGGATACTTGGACCGAGGAGAGTCATTAGTGTGAAATGTCTCTTATATTTCTTGTTTACTAGTGATTTGAATAGTTCTAGACACAAGGCACACAGCACGCTAACTTAGTTTACTAGTTACGAGTAGTAATGACTATGACTAATATTGATAAAACTTCTTTAGTTTTAATGTACATATATTTCTATCGCTGTTAAGAAGCTATTTTATGTAATATACATATATATTTCATAATGGTATCCAGACAACTCATAAAGTACATATACGTTCTTAAATACACACCCACACACACACGCATGGGTTTTGTGTTCGATTTAAAATATGAACTCACTCATAATTATTATTTGTATACACTAGTTTTCTTGTTTGTTAAAAATAAATTAAATTATTCAAAATTTTACGTCCTAGTAAGGTAGGTTAGTTATTAGTCTTGTTACTTTTTATAAAGTGTAACAAAGTATTAGCATTTTTGTCTATAAATTTGATACGGTACAGGAATAGAAGCGCAAACACGACGTGTATTGAAAATGAAAAGGCGTCTGCTATCCACGCTGGCTGGATTCAGAGTTGAATAACCAATGGAATGGAATTTTGTTTCAACTTATTTTAAATTATGCATAACTTCAGGTACACTATTTTTGTTGAAGTTTCTTTTTTTGTTTATCAGATATTGTTAGTGACTCTACTGGTGATGGGAGGGTGTTCGGTGAGGCGGGTATAAAAAAGTTCATTTATTTGTTTTCAGAACTTCTACATTCTTACGTCTTTTCACTATATATTATATTATACTATATATTATCACTTATAATGAATAGAAATAGTTAAATATGAATTCGTACTGAAATGAGTTTATTTTTTCACAAATTGATTTTTTTCAATTTACAAATTCTTATTTTAATATTTGTATTGTTATACAACTATTTATGTTATATATTTTATGACATAATATTGAACATGCAAAATTCTAAAATTGTATAGAAATATTATCCTGAGACAGGCGTTAATACTAAATTAAGCAGCAGTAACAGATGGCCGCGACCGCCTTAGAATAAATTAAGAAGATCGAGAATTTAAGGAAATCTAGTTAAATACATACATATATTTTATAAAGAAGAACTTCGAACAGTTTTATTCAACCAATGCTCCGGAAAATTGTTGTCGCTTCCAGTTATCAACTCTGGAATCGTTTGAAAGTTAAGTGGCGGTCGCTATAAGTTTTCCGTGAACGGCAATATTTGCTGCAGTTCTTGTAGCTGTGCTCGGATAACATTGTCGCATCTATTGAAGTAAAATTTATTTCGAAACATAGATATATCCAATTTATTGGATCCATAGTAGTTGCGTTTCAATACAAAGAGTTAAGTGACCGGAAAAGTATCGAGTACATGCTTCGAGTTATCCAATTAAATAAATTTAATTTGGTGCTACCCCGATTTTCCTTTTATATAATATTGTCACCAGTCTCTCATTTTGCTCATATTTTGAAATTCAAACACAATACTTTAATCATAGCATAGTGTGTGTAAGAAGTTATAAAACAATTTGAAAATGATCATTAATTAACATAATCTGAGCATTTATATAAGCAATAGTAATAAACAAGCATATTGTTAATAATATTTAAAATAATAAAAACAAACATTTACCTACACTTTACATTGCGGAATGCTTACGTTGCAAAAGTCACTAGAATATGTCTGTGTGACATGCGGATGTCAGTTTTGTGTAGTTTTCGAAATATGTCACATCAAGTTGCGCCCAATTTGAATAGCTGCCGATAACGTAACAGCTAGCGAACTTATTTCTATGGAACACAATATTGATAAAATATTTGGTCGTAATGAATTTATGTAAATATCAAGTATTATAATAACACATTTTATTTGTATTTAAATTCCACGATCGCGACCAAACGCTTGGCTTTTATTTAATATAACAAAAAAAAAAAGAATTTAATGCTACAATTTTTTATAATAAATGTCATAAATTCTTTATTTGATAAAACAAATTATGCAACACACGCATATATTTCTCGTTCCTAACTTTTTAATGAATTGCATTAATTATGGATAAATAAAAATGTATTATTGCTATTTGTATGTATGCTAATCTTAATTCGAGATTTTTCGTTATGAATATCTGAAAATTACATCGGATTGTAGACAATCTAATAAATGAATAATCCAATAATCCAATTTTGACAAGGTATTTTTTTTAAATTGGTTTTATACATAAAAACAAATTACGCATATATGTATATTTTTCATAGGCTAATTTCTAACGCTGCACCTTCATTCATCAAAATCTTCATACTTACTCGTTTGTTAATGATATTGTGAATGTGATCGTCTTTTGATATTATTATATTATAAGGAGAATGTCAGCTGAGTACACGATTTATATAATTAAATTAAATGACGCTGTTAGCACAGACCAGCCACATGTTCAAAGCTCGCCCGCAGAAGCACTATAGCCTCATCCGTTTGTGCTGTTAGGCAGAAATATTTAGATTAGTGTTTCCTAGTAAGACAATTGTGTTAACCATACGTGTTTTAAGACAGGAGATATTCCGACTGACTTATCACGACTATGCCATCGATCACTAGTAGAATATGACCCTAATAGACGAGAGAATTACAGGTGTGTGTAGTTAGAAATGACCACTTACCATTACAAGGCTCGTCAACAGAAAAATAGAGTACGCTGGCATTACCCGGTAATAGTAGATCCCCACTTGCGGGGCAGTGTAGGGTAATAACCTTGTAAGTAAGGCCATTCTTCTCATTGTGATAGTTGTATCAACTTACCTAGTAACTTGACTTTTATTCAACGCATGAAAACTGTATTTATAGTATTATTTTATTATTTGATGTATCTTTGTATTACATATAATAAATGTATTTTATGAAGATGTCTCATACCAACTTAGTCTATAAACTGTAAATATTAAATCCTTATAAAATACACAACATTCTATAACAAAGCAATAACGCTGAATGTCTATCTATCTATCGAAAGATCTATATATTTGGGTCGGTCTATCTATTTTTATGTACCTAGACTATTTTGAAATCATATAAAATACGAGGCAGCAGTGAAGATCATATCCCCATAATCCTGGTTGACCACTGATGGCACTCTTTTAAATAAACCCTAAGCGATAGTCAGTGACACTATTTGATATTAAAATTGTGTATCTTTTAAAAAACACGCTACTCGTATATAGGAGAAGTTCACTCTATGAGAAAAGAACCTGCGCCTGATCTGTAACGAACATCAGACGAGCCCTTGGTTAATCAATCCAGATTTAGATCACAATTTAGGTCTAGATCGATCTGGACCGCATTGCGATCGGGCAGATTGCCCGTTTTTTACATTTTATATTTTAAAGTAACTCAAAATTGTTTTGATGGATATTAGTAACGAAGGAAGCTAAAAGCTTTTTGACTAGAGCGAAGTTTGACGGAAAATATAATAAAATCATTTGGAAATTTCGCTCATGGGACTAAACTAAAAACTTCATCCCAGCGTTAACAGCCTCGAGTCGTTGGTGTATCCAAAATGCTTATCCAGTTAAGCAACGCTGCGATGAACACAGACGGCTTGACGTTAGTCGATTACTGAAAACAATTCCTGAAATATTCAAATAAAAAAATGCAAACTAAGTAGATCGGAAATGTAAGTGCCCGGAATTTCAATTAGAATGACTCATATCTTACCATAGCTTATTCCCGATTTACATGCATACGCTTCACAATTTTAAATCGTATCAGTTTCCTTAGAGGAGCTTATTTTAACTGGTGGAAAACTGCCCTGATCCATGCCCAAATCCGACGTCATAGATCAGTTTGTATCAAAAGAAGAGAATAACTTTTTGTAATATTCAGTTGTAACTTAAGAATATTCAAAATACGACAAAGACGGATTTACACGCTTCAATAGTCACGCCAGTGAGACACTACATGTATATGGTAAAGGCAGTGGTCTAAGTAACAAAAAATACAATGAGATAGAACATGTTTGATGTGAACGAAACTTGTTTCGTCATGTTTATCGATACATAAAATAAAATAAAATTTAAAAAAAACTTTTTTACGCGATATGTCCAATGACAATTTTGTTCATAGTGTGGATGGAATATCTCGTCACGAATGTTCAATGGATAATGTGCAAATTGTAAAAAAATCTCCACTTTTTACATGTGTGTTAATTTGCGTGATAATATATTACAGTTCAGACCTTGGCCTTTTGTAAGAACATTCAGTGAAATAACATGTATTTCATCAATCCGTTGTAATAGGATTTAAAGATTTCTTGACACTGATGAATTGGCAGCGGTGCCAATTTTTGCACGATAAATTAATAATAACATCACAAGAAAATGTATATTGTAACAGAGGTATGTACATATTGTTTAAAACATGTGAACCGCAGAAATTCATTTTTACAAATATACATATAAGTGCGAAATCAATATATATTTTCTTATTTACTTATGTGTAAAGTATGAAAAAAATTATTTCGATGATATTAAAATGAATAAATTAAAGTCTCACAAGTTGCAACGAGTCCCAAATATACATATTTCTTAAAGGCGGCTGCTTTCTATTCTTTTAAAAATCTGGACAAAGTGTCATAACCATTTTCTTAGAACATACTCACTAATTGCTGTAAACGTTAACGGAATATAAATATGTTCGTGTATATCTCGGCGATACAATTTTGATAAAAATATCTAACATTTACATTGACCGATGCCAACTTTTTATTGCTTTTTTTCATACTTTTCTAATGAAACGGCGTAGGCGTTCATTTAGTGTTTACTAATGAGCCATTACGTGGCGTTAATCACATCATTGAATAGGATTTTTATTTTACCGAGCACGTGAAAACAAGATGGAAGCTTTGTATATCTTGTGTGCCTCGCTGATGAGCGTTTGAAATTCAAACCATCATTTTCATTTTTGAATAATAACTCAGCGATGAAACTAGTAACTGTTTATGTAGCCTTCAATGATATCTACGTATACAATATACGTCCATTACACGTATACGTTTTCGTTTTCGTTATCCGTTAAGTAGTTGTCACCCCCGGATTCGTTAACGTCGAACTTTACATAATTTCTATGCAATATTTCATCGGCTAATTCACAGATTGGTTCTAAAAACTCGTGGCTATTCACAGGCTATTCTATTATTTTTCAACAAAACTCGTTCAAATAACGTTCAGAAAGACATTTATTTTCGTATTCCTACTATCACGCTTTAAGCCAAGTATGAGTCATAGCGGAATATTCGATACAACGGCCATTATGCCGGATTATTAGATGGTATCAGATCGATTTGTGAGTGGAAGCATGTCAAAGATGAATTTAGTCATCTGTTCAGTTTTTCGAGTGTTTATTGCACCCACAGCACGGGCAACGTAGTGTGGGCACACCAGTGAAATGAATTATAACTATTATTATTGGAAATCATCAGTAAAATCTTATATACATACATATATGGATACATTTTCGAAAATGTCTGGGACATTTCGATTTAAACTAATTGTAAAATTGGAAAGGAAAAGGAGAATTTTATTATTTAATTGGTTAAATTTTTCATTTACATACATGCAGATTTTCTCTGCGTTTCTTAATATAATATTTCGGTACAATTCCAAAGGGGATGATTTTCCTTTATTTTCATCCCTGCTGAAGTATCACCTTCGAGCTCAGAGGAGATCATAAATAATACATGTTATCGCGTCCCCAAAAACGATTTGTCCAATGCTCTTCATTTCAACAGCTTTCGGCTCTCCCGAAACCGTTTGAATACTCTACCATACGCACGTACTACGTAAATCTGACGACATTTTTAAGTTTCAAGCGTTCATTTCAATTTTAACTCAATCAGTTCGTTTAGTACGGAAGGAGAAAACATTAAACCAAATTAAACCTGTTTCAGGCATTCTTCATAACATAAAATAATATGCTTATATTCCTTTAACTTCACCAAAAGCCACTAGAATCATAGTTCGAAATAAATATACATCTATAATTTACGTGACATATATATTTTTTAAGTATTCACGAATCGTGCTGCCGTATTTCCAGGCACATAATACTTTAGTATGAAAATGTGAATACAGCACACTTTGTATCCAAGTGGATCCACAACAAAACTAATTAAGGGGCTGTAGTATTCTACATAGCGCGTGACACGTAAAAATACACGAGATTTAACTCCTCAAATGAAAATGTTCACGCTGTTCGCTAATTTACTCGTGTTCTTTTGAATTACGAATAGCGAGCTTCGCTTTAGAATCTCTATTTATATTGTTGTCTCTATTTTTGGAACAAAAAGGCAGATGATTTTTCATGGTTTGCAAGATATGCTTCACTTGGTTGTGGAAACACGATATCCAACTTAGCCGTTAATTCAACATTAGATTGAACCTTGCGTAAATTTCATTGAAGATGATTTCATTGAAGATTGATTTTTTTCGTCTACTTGACAGTTTTTATATAATTATTAGTGATCGGTACATCCTTTTAAGCAAGATCTATTTATAAAAATGTGCGTATATTACAAGTAATGTTTATTCCATTAAGAGCGCAACTAAAAAAATACATGCCTGGGCTTTTAAAAATAAACTGCTCAAAAGCAATATTATACGAATATTATATAAATGTCTAACATTATAAACTCTAATTAAAGCAGGCTTTTCATGCTTCAAAGCTTTAAATAAACAAATGATTCCGCAGTGGCGTGTTACCGTGTTGCATTAAGCTACATAGAAGAGGCAACATTTTCAAAATTACCCCCAAAAATAAATGTTAAATTTCATACACACGCCTACTACTATATTATGTATACGGTTTCAAACAACTCTCTCCAAATGTTTCAACAAACCGTATAAAAGATGCCAAGTGTGAAAACCATTAGTTTTGTTAGATACAGCAAATTAATTCATGCGAATAGTTTGATCACTTACTATGTAAAAGCCGCTGCGGAGATAGTTTTTGCTAAGGGGTTCATTTAAGAAGCTCAGCTCCTAGAATGTGGTGAGTTCATTTGATTCGTTTGCGCACATGTAATACTGAAACCTACGAGGGGTACATTTTTTCTCTACACGCTTAAAGGGATGAGACCGTAGGAGATCGTTGTTCAGTTTTCTAATAGCGTATTTCGGAGCGAAGCCAAACTATACGAGTCCAAGGCAGACCTATCCGGAAGTAGGGTATACATTTTTGAATCGACAATATCTGCGTGAATGACTCCTGTATACTTAGAAACATTAATAGGAATAGGTATATTGCGCACAATTAAATAATCATTAAAATGAATGTACATGTATGACTCCTCCCTGACCATATGACCCATCCCTACCCTATTCCGATTTATTATATAAATGCATATTTCACTCTTTTGTGTATAAAAGAATAAAATACTTGAAGAGTTTACCGTAACTATGAGTATATAGGGGGTAAGTACTTTATACACAGATCTCTTGAGAGTTCTCGCTAACGTAAGCAATCCTTCCAGGCGGGTTTATACTTCAAAAGTAGAGAATAAGTCAAGAATTATAAATATGTTAAACATGTTCAGCTACCTGAAGGAGCTTTGTAAGGTATTTCCTGGGCTTATTTCTTCTACTTAATTGATTTCACAGTGTGCTTAATAATAAGTATGTAATAATATAAATCTTATTCAAATGGACTGCAATGGCTACAACAAGGACTTCACAAGGTCCTAACAAGGTCCTCGGAGGAGATAATACGTAGTATGTAATAGGACTCAAAAATAACTTTACTGTAATTTTCACCTGGTCATCCCCACCGCCTTGAAGATCTATAACAAAAACGGATTTCATTCAGATACGTGTCTCTTTCTACGCTTGTGTCTCAAAAATAATCTCCGTAAAATGTCTCTTTGTGCCAATGAGAGTCACATTAAAATAGGTTCGGTCGTTTCGTATATTACCCCGAACACACAAATATACGGACAGAAGGAATATTTTTAATAGTTTCATTTCGAAAATACCCAGAAACATTTCAACACAATTTATATGTATTTTTTCATGTATTATTAATTAGAACGGTAAATGAAACGGTGTGAATATGATTATAAAAATGTACACGAAGGAAATCTTAAAAGTTCAACACAAATATTGTTTCTGTGGATAACAACAACAATAAAAGGAAGACAGAAGAAGGTAATTATAATAAGTAAATAAGAGAATTTTATTATGATTATTTTATTATGATTAGTGATGAGTTCGGCAAACCAGAGGGCAGTAGTCGTAAGTGGCATGTCATATGACCACATGTCACGCTAGAACACTAGTATTTTATGACGATCATTAACTCCTATTTTTTACACGCTTTTATTAGCTTGGGTTGTATGTTTGTATGTATGTATGTATGTAACGGAATCTTTGAGCATAATTTTCACCAATTTCCAGAAGTCTGATTAATTTGAAAAT
>DVPR01000460.1:0-13880 GCA_018239345.1 Oxynetra stangelandi
CATTTCTGTATAAAAAAATTATAAGGATTGTACATAACAACATTTTTCTATCCAACATAGACGAAGAAAAATCTGGTAAATGCGATAATGTTAGAGAAAATCTCCCCTTCTCGATGGTCGTTTGGGCTGCTATCATAATATATACACAGCATATATGAGCTATATTACGTTACGTTAATGATAGGTCCAGTTACACGTTTAATATTATATTAATAGTAATATAACAAAAATATACAAGGAGACGAAAAGACGACGTGTGCCAAACACATGCAAATAATTGAATTAATATAAAGTTAAATTCAAATTTTGCTTTACTGAATATCACTTGCCTGAAATATTTTGTAATTACTAAATGTACGTCTTGTAACGTTGTCAAGTTTTATCGTGACAAGAGTAACTTTCATCATTACGTCATTTCATTTTAAGTTGAGCTAACACAGCTGCCCTCCAAGGGAGCGTTCCAAACTTTACAGGGAAGCTCATTTCACGAACCTGAGTCCATGCTTAATTAAGCCGTAGGTCATTTCATTAAAAGAATTAATAAGCTTCGGAGAGGAACGTCGGCGCTAAGAGAACCATTTATTGGGTTGCGCCGAGCGAAAGTAAATTTCAAACGCCATTACGTGTCCAACGTATATATGTATACTATTTTTATCTACGTGCTTCAGTACTAATGAAGCACTATTATACACTTTAAATTATTATCGCAATGAATGGTACTAGATTAATGTATGTGAATTAAAAACTTTGTTCCAATTAAAACTACTTTCATATCGCACAGTACTGCCCGATTTTGCAATTGAAGTTTCTCAAGCATTCTTAACTTCTCTAATAATCTAATGAATACAGAGAAACAATAAATAATCTGCAGTTTTTATACGTGTTGCAATTATATGATTCACACTTTGATTCGTTCGGCTTACTATACGAGTAGATCACATGACAATGCATAGTTTTGTTAAGGTATCGTTAAATGAATGGTATGGATTAAATTTAGCTAACAATAATAATATATTTAATAACTATAATCATAATATATTAAATATATTTTTTGTAAAATGCTTTGTATCTTTGCTAAGTTGGATTGTTCATAGATTGTCATAATAGATACTGATACTGCGAGGCTTGTAAACAATGCGTTTGAACTTGATTGATGTCCACTCAAAAATGCTTGCGTTTCTCCGATCGGAATATTATCGATTAGGAATGGCCGTGGTACAGATAGTTGGAGTTTCAATAGTATTAAAGCGACTAACAATTTTTTTTTGATAAACCTAAATGTTTCATTTAATTTTAAAGTAATTACTTTGTTCAATAAAACAAAAAAATCGTAAATATGTAATTTGTTCATAATTCATCTACTCGTTTTTCACGTATTACTTTTAAGTTGAAAAACCGAGGGGTAAGTACTACGAATGAACCTCAAGCAATAAGGCTGGTATTTCTTTTTTCAAAATCGACAAGGAAATGGGAATAAATTTATTGAATATTTATTATTCGAGCCATCATTAACATCAAATTTCAGAAAAACATAAACTTATCGTGTCAACATTATTAACTGCGATTATCTTAATTTACACTTGAAAAATCTAGAGATTCACTTGACTAAAAGACGACCATCAACAATTTTCTTACGTCGCTTCCAAAAAGATTGCACAAAATTTTATATCGTTACTAAATAAATTTTAAATTTTACGTTTATTGATATAATTATAATAACTAAGAAACTAATTATTATAATATATTATAACTAATGTGGCAATTGTTAATTTAACTTAATACAACTTAAAATTAAAATGCATTTATAAGTGGTCGGACAAAGTGAATATCATCAAGCAGCCGGGAACGGACCGTAATAGATAAATCTTGTCCGTAAATTGTAGGAACTGGCACCTTGATCGGAGCTAATCGGCGGGATAACTGGGGAATGCTGCTGAAGGATAAATTCGTCTAATTTGATTGAATTGACTTGTAAAATATTCGTTTCGTATTTTCATACAAACATTTCTGTTAGCCGATAACTTTTAGAATTAGCGACGTCCGTTTTCGTTAACGAGCCCGACTAATTGAACTACTCGTAATTGGAATTAATCCAACTAATTGAAATTCAAATTCAAATAAATAAAATGTTTCATCGATAGCCCAATAACTGTACAAATGACAAAATAAAATCAATATATATACTATACATAGACTAAAAAAATAAGAAAGATAACTTTTGACGCTCTTTATATAAAGTGTTCGTAATCACATTAGGTATACCCGGTAACAGTATGGCTTTGGCACTAGAATGCGTATATAATGATAATTAGAATACATTGTATACTTTTTTGTAGACTAAAATATTAAAACAAGGAGTATGGAAGAGTTAAATAGAAATCAATAGTTCGGCGATACTTTGTAAAAATTAAATCATCTATTATCACGTAATAAGCTCTTGTATTTAGGGTTGACTTACTTCTTGAAGCTATGCGAATCCCGGGGCTGAATTGTGTTGGGAATCTTGTGTGTTTTGTGAAGCCAGCCACTTAGGAAATGTTATTTTGTGGCCGTTTCTACTTTATTATTATTTTTACGCAGTATGACCTGCGTAGATCCGTAAATTTACTGAGCATCTGTAGGTTTTTTTTTTTATAAATATACGTAATATTCTTAAATATTGGGATGATATAGGTGAGAAAATTAATGTTTATTAATTCGTTATGGCAATAAACAGATTTCTTTGACAAATAAAAATCATATGGTCGTTCGCTACATTTCCTTCAATAATTCTACCTTTTACTATTCACTTCAAAAGGTTTGAAGTACCCTTTTGTTCTAATACTGTATACAAAACTAATAACATTGTATAGATATCTACTACAAATTAATTTATTATAAGTAAATATCTATAAGTATATTGTACATATACCTACACACAGAAGAAATGCTTGACATACAATTATTTGTTCCAGGTGGGACGAACTTACGTCCCTGGTTCAGCAGTCAGGCTTAACTAGCCACTGCACTACTAGGTCTACTGTAAATATGTGAAATTTACAAAAATCAGTATTCTAAAATTAATAAACACACGTCAGCACCGTTACAAATCGGTCTTATCATTCATTGAAAGAGGGCGAAAACGTTCAGGTGAGCTTATCAGTTCTTTTAAAAGCATTATTGGCAACTCGCTATTAGTTGTTCGCTTGCGATAGAAGAATTCTTAATAGATAAATCTTGTTCGCAAATTGAACTTGTCACATCGATCGCCGAGATAACTAAAGAGAATGCTTTCATGAAAATTTTTCATCTATTCATTTCGCTTCAGCGTCAAGTCGACGGATACAGAATTTTGACGGTCCTCATAGAAATCATACACGGGTTTAGGTCGGCATCAATATGATTTCGTATAATTATTTGATTCATAATTTATCACCCAATGTTCTAATATAATTAGACAATTAGCACCAATGTAGGGCCCAAATTTAACCGACTGAGATTCAACGATGAAATTAGATTCGTCTCATGTGTCATCTTAGTGCATACCCACCATATTTTCAGACTAGAATACAGCACTAAATACCTAGGTAAGTTGTCAGCAAAAACATATGCAGCCGTGATAATTGATTGCTCATATCGTTGTTAAAACGTTTAACGGCCTTAAATACGAGTAAAATATACGAAGAAAATATAAATGATTTCGTCTGCAAATGAAATATTAAACCTATACATACCCGTGAATGTGGCGCTCGTGGTGCGATCGGCTAGGTCGGGGCGGGCCGGTGCTCCGCCGCCGGCATGCTATCAGCTGGCCCGCGCGGCCATCGCGCCCGCGCGCGCCCGCAGTCACCGCTCTGCGCCTGCGCAATATTACTTAGCTTAGCTTTATTATTAGCTACATTTATATCCTTTTTTATTACAAGAGTAACAAATCCTCGTACACGACCGTAGGCATATGACTGTGAGCGTCAGTTAGTATGGGTTATTAACATATATTATGTATTATATGACAGCAGAACTGCAGAATATTCCCAACTCGGATGTTTACAACATTAAGTCAGTTTGAAGTTTTCATTCGAAGTTGAGATGATAGTCCCTTCCTAAGCTCAGAAACATCACATATTATCAGAGTACTTGTTCACGTACTTAAAGTACTTAACGTAATTAGACTGACATTATTATAGTGAGTGTTTAATCACTATAATAATTTCAGTCGAATTATAATTCATTTTATTTATAAAATGATATCAGTACTTAAATCATATTATTAGGTGCAATATTAATGGAAATACATTATATTGCCTTCAAATCTGTTATACAGATAACTGAATAATACATCCGAGTCTCCATTTACAAACAATGTTAGCGAACAGTTTTGTGCATTGACACGTTTATTTATGTTGCATACCTGGATAGACCGGCCACAGTTAAAGCGGCAATTTGTCTTTGTTCCCGCTCTGAAGTAAAAATGTTGCAAAAAAATCTCATAATTAGCTCTACAAAACTGGGTCAAAATGGACTTAAAACGGGTTCTAAAGTTTTACAGAACTCTACATTACATAACTTCGATCAAATGTCTATAGGACTTTATAAATTTTGCATGATGGATCTAACAAGAACTACCTAGATGCCAATATATCGTAGGATATTACTGTATATATAGCATTGTTATTAGTTTTAAAAATACCCATCATATATAAAAGCTTTTTATGTTAATAATTTCACGAATATTATTATTTATATAGTTAAAATATAGTATGTAAAGGGAAGAGTTTTGACCAATCCAGAGTGTTATTGAGAGGTGTTAACTCATGTTTGAACTAAATCAAAATTCCGCCTCCCGGTAACTGAACTTAAAGAACTAAGATGAAAGACACCATTTACTAAATAATAGGTAAGCATTTTTTGTTAATAATTCTTCGAAACAGCTTGTTATCGTACACGTATCAAAAACACGATAGCTAGATTTTCTTTTCAGCACAATCACATAATATTTCCTATCTCGCGAGCATTTGAATAATTCTACCGAGATGTGCAGTCATGAAAGCGAAATAATTCATCATGCCCCTTAACTGTAGCTAGGTGATGTGATATGGCACAGATTCTTCAACTTTTATTACGGTCTTCCTACGTTTTACTGTTTACATCCCCCTGTCGTTTATAACCCAGACGAGATATTTTTTATGAACCATTCATTCTAAGCGAAGTTATATAAAATGTCGTTTATAAATACGTATGTAAAATACTCTTGCATTCACACTGCATTTCTCATTTCGCTAGCTTTTAGATTACATAAGCCAGTATTTAACTATACGTATGGTCATACACAAGTCGGTAACTGAATTATTCTCATCGATAGTTTGAAGACACCAATGAAGCGAATAGAATAGGAAATAAATATAGAATAACGAAATACGCTATGTACTTTATGGGAATGAATAAGCATTTGAAATTTCCGACTCGTCCGCTCGCCGACTGTCACGTGCGGGGAAAATTTGCCGTTTATTTATTTCTACAACGACTGCTTGTGACACACGCTCATTCCCGAAATGTTTTCGTTGTTCGGGCGGAGTGTGTCGGCACAACGAGATATGCCCTGATACGCGTCCATTCCACTTTGGCGGGTCTCAACAATTCACCGCACTTTTTCAACCGCTATACTGCGCGCTCCAGAAACCTTTTTGCCGGTCATCTCGCGAGTCGTCTAGTGTTCTGCCGTTTTCTTTATTATTTTCTGTTTATTCTCTTTCTTCTCAATTTACGACAGTTTTCTATTGGTTCGGCCTCCTTGTCGAGTTATTCGTTCAAATTACATCGAAATCGCCCCGGTTTGATGTGGCTGACACATTATTGCTCAAACAAAAATAGTGATCCCGAAATTGGTTCCAGTTATAATGAGTTTTTATTTGGAATTTTTATATGTTAATAAAAATTCTAGGTGTATCTTTGTATATTCACCGTAAGGGATGAAAATGATAGGCAAATGTTATATGAACATTTTATACGTGGCATATACAATTAATTTCCATTTAAAATAATATCATGATATAATGACTGAATAAACTGAATATAACTCTTCTCGTAAGAAATTGTTTAACGTTATTAAATAGAAAATGCTAAAATTGTACCAAAATGCATATTCGTATAACGTACATGTTCGTAACTTTTGACTTCTGCGAATCATTGAAATGGATGTCCAAAGAATTCTTTGAAATAATACAACTTTCTGTGTGAGAATATAATTCATTAAAGCATTACTTCAAAGAAATACTACTTATCTTTGTTGATATTTTTTCATAATTTCATTCTTAAATTAGAAACAACCACCGCAGTTCTCAGAAGGAGCAGCGCGTCTGTGCCAATATTTGAACAGCGCTGGTGCTATGTAATAATAATTTCACTAAGATATAATAACTGGTAACATAAATCACTAAAAGGATTATATCCGCGTTCTTGTTATGAATCGTTACAAGCTAACTGATATTGTCATTAACAACTAAAAAGAAATAAATAAACAATCCTATACAACTTCGAAAAGGGATGTACGCCTCTTCGACGTTGGATATGCATGATTCTGAGTGGAGGCGGCCAATGATGACTGCGGATTGTTTAAATAAAATTTAAGATGAAATCAAATCGATGAAACCTAAGATCACCATGAAACAATCATAATCACAAGTGGAAAAACATTTACATCAGTGAAACAACAAGGAAGGATGTCAGTAAACTTGTATTCGGCTAAGTTTTTTTAAACAAAGGACGAAACAAGAAGAACACAAGAAGTGTAACTTGAAACTTAAAAAGTAACAATATTTTGTAAAGACTTAAAGAGGAAAATAAAAAGCTTATGCGTAACAAAATATTAATTCAAATGTAAAGAAAAAATAATTAATAAGAATAAATAGTACATCAAATCGTTCCATACTTCAAATTATCTCTTATAGGAAGATCCTATCCTGATCTCCTAAAATTGTTTAAAATATTGGGGAGGTAGAAGATACTAAAATCGTTTGTTTAACCTGCGAAAACCAATATAACTATTCTTGAAACATGATACCATCTCACCGAATAACCCAAAGAACTATTCTAGGCAACGTAGCCTATTAATGGCCAACAAAACCGTTCGATTCATACGGAAATATCAAATTTAAAGAAGACATAAGAAGATGTAGAACAAGAAACCTTGAAAAACCCAATGTTCAAAGTCATGCAGAACACAATCAAAACTGCCGATTTTACGAGTTGGTATACAATAACAAATGTCTCATCGAACGCAGCCGGGACGCTAAAACGGTCAGGAGCATATTCAACAATCGATTTTCGTTACAAAAACAATGAAGACATTTCCCAGTGACATATACGCACCGTTAATGGTTAATCACAGAGCGAAAGAATTAAAATACAATGGAACATTACCAATTATCAAACGACATCATAATTTATATTAAACAGCGTTGACATTTTTTAGCCAAAAAAATGCACAATTTCATAAGCTCAGCTCAAGTTTTCATACATAATGTTCAAAAAATGGTACATAAAGAGTGGAAGACTCTTTGTGTCAAGTCCTAAGGTATTGAGAAAAATGTAATAACCTGAGCGCAGAGCTTTTAGCCAACTGGTTGAATATACTCAAAGGTGACGTTCCGTTAATCTCAAACGTTGTACCTCCGAACCTCACTTTAAAGACTCTTTGAATTTATATAAATTTGGTATATTGTACATTTTATAAAGATTGCAATATTATATATGGATTACACTAAGGAATGCTATTATTATTATGTGTCATTGTATTCGCTTCCGCCATTTTAAGCGATATAGCATCAAGACGGCTGTCTGCGCATTCATATATTCCATTCCTATCAATTTTTTCATTTTTTCATCAGGACTCTAAATCAATCCTATCCTTTGTCACTTTCATATCTTATCTGTCCTCGCCATTCTCGCGCGGTAAAGGATCGTAAAACAGGATTCAATAGCAAAGGACAATGGCAAAAAAAATTATAAGTTAAAAACGTTCAAAAATTAAATAGCTGCTACGTCAGCTTGAACCATAAATAAAAAATAATATACCCTCGTGATTATGCACTTCCATCGAATTAATAATTTTAGCACTGTTATGAGAAATATCATATATGTACTCGTATAATGACAAAGACATTTTTCATATAACATTCACAATTCACAATTGATTGTGCCAAAAAATTATTTACTGATATTAACGCATTCTAACATCACACTTTTACAAAAAGATGTTGCAAAAACACATTAGCAAAAACGCTATTCTTCTTAATCAAGGCTATTGCGTGGGATACTATTAGGATAAGTATCGTGACCGTTATGGAGTACCATATCCATACTTTACAGTATTATTTTACACGAGTTATGGGCAAAAAATTATAAATAATCAATATATTCCGTTCTCACCCTTCAACATCTTTGATATTCTTAAAAACAATTGAATATCTGTCAGAATAGAAAATATAAAGCAATCTTCTACATGTACATTATTTTTATGGAGAACACGTTACGTTCCAAACATCTTAATAGAATGTATCACGAAAACGTTAAATTTATCCCTTTCATAATAACCAATATTCCATATATACGAGTACGTACGAACTTAATAGCAGTCTTATGAGTTTCCACATTTCGCCTAAAGGCTTCAGTTTTAGCTTTACCCGCTAATGCACCTGCAGGCAACACATTATGGCTGGCTTGTTTGTCTAGTGATTAGCTTTAAGAACCAGAGATGTAAAGTTAATCCTCCCCGGAACATATACATATTTACATTGTAAGAGCGAGTGTTCAAAATCATTTAAATGCACAAATTTGGGTAATAAAAGGTTTTACCAAAAATATTAAATCGCCATATTAATAACCCCTGGCGGGCATAAAAATCTTAAAATGGTTTTAATTAATCGTAATTAAAATTATCAGATTTTACAAATTAAAGATGGTTATTACAAATATATACAGTTACTTTATTAACACTGGACTATTATTTTAAGAGGTTATCGGATTAGTGCACCCTGTTAAAACTGCCGAATTAGAAAAACTCGTGGTACTCTTTAAATTAACCGTTTTGCCAATTAAGTATTCCGCAACGGAGTATTTTCTTTGTCTGGATCTAAACATAAGATTATCAACTGCCTTTTAACCATGAAATAGGTTCTGAATAGTTACTAATCAGATAGCTGTGTGCGAGTTATTCGAAGACATTCATAATAATTATTATAAATTTGGTTTTCTCATTTGTGTTTAACAAAAGATGCAGTCTTTTGTTTTTTTTAAAGAATCACATATGAAAATGTAACGCCATTGTAATATTAAAGAGATATAATTATTCTATTATCTCCGTGTAATGTCGCTACTTGTAGATTTTTATGCAAGCGTTAGAAGAGTAGGACCAGATAAAGCAGGATTTAAATCTGTCCAATGGCATCAGTGGAAGCTGAGTCCTGTAGATTTCCCCATCTCGCTCCTCTGGTCTGAAGTTCAAATCCCCAGCACGGGGTTGCCGCTGCACGAAGTTGTGTGTTTCAAAGCTTTATGTTATCCGGAAAATATCGTGAGAAAACTTGCACGCCTTAGAGTACTTAATCATGTTTTCCAAGAATTGTAAAGTCTGCTAACCCGCGTTTAGACAGAGTGGTAGACTGTAACCCCCAAATCATCTCATTTCAAGAGGTGAACCACACGTATTCGAAAAAATTATGTTTATGAAATGCATATATAGGTATTGAAACGCTGAAGAACCAAATGTTTATATTTTTTTCTATACGTACATATATACTGCTACAAACTGCACTGGTTGTTGGTGAAAGTTAGACAGATACGTGAAATACACTGACAAGTACAGGAAAAATATATTCACAATTTTTAATTCTGTTTTTTAACGGATATTTGATGTGGCTGACACATTATTGCTCAAACGAAAATAGTGATCCCGAAATTGGTTCCAGGTATAATGAGTGTTTATTTGGAATTTTCATATGTTAATAAAAAATCTAGGTGCATCTTTGTATATTCACCGTAAGGGATGAAAATGATAGGCAAATGTTATATGAACATTTTATACGTGGCATATACAATTAATTTCCATTTAAAATAATATCGTGATATAATATTATTGTTATTAATATAATAATATTAGTATATAATATGTTCTTAATTACTTTGCGGTTGTAGAGTACGTAATTATCGGGAACAATGTAAACGTTATCTATAACTGCATAGACTTCAGTTCAAACACACTGTGTATATTTGCTCCACTATTTCCGGCTCGAACGAACGGATACGCTCGAACCTCCTCGGTTTAATTGTTGATGAATTTTATCACAACGCTCTGGTTATATTTTTAGGAAAATGCAACATGTTTAAAAACTCCAAAATGCTATTAACTTTCCACAAACTCGAACACACACAGATCCAGTGCAACGACTGTAATAAAAATAAATAAATATGTCAATTACCCGACAATATTCAATTTTATTATGCTCTCTGCGGTTATGATTCGGTGGTGTAACAAAACAAGGGGCGGTAAGTACAGAATTATGTTGTTCATTATTTGACGGTTACACAAACAGTTCGGCGTAGCAACCCAATGTTCTGAACAGCAGCTACTCTAGTCATAGAATGAAACTTGCTTTAATAGATAAGAGTAGTAAATATGTGATCACCGATTCACTATAAATTTACGAATGATATCCAAATTTACGAGGGAACTCAAAATTGCATACAAATCGTCTTTAAATACGAGTAAATAATAAAAATTAAAAATATAAACCTCTATTGATTATGAGATTTATAATAAAAAATGAGAAACTACTAGTTCAAGGCTGTCCGATCTTTGTAGAGATGAAATGATTTTTATAACAATATTGATTTTCAGACAACATACATACATAATAAAGCCACATATCATAATTAATCTATACTCTACAGCACCTGTTACATTAACGACACATAAAACAAAACATGTAAACATTCGCATCTAACGAAATTGACAAAGTGCACGGAATATTTATCCTTCGAAAAGGTGGCGAAAATTTTTGATCATGGAATACAGAATAGCGCACGTGCGCGGCTCTATCCCCTCCGGGTAAAGGTTATAATACAACGGCTTTTTCGGAACGAGAAAATTTGTAATGCATTCACTTGAAGCCCAACTCCCACTCATTTGAGCTGTTAGGTTTTGAGAAATCATTAATGATGTACACAAATATCCGCGTGCAATAACAAAATCATGGAACGCACCAACTTACACATGGATTCACGGTCACAGCTTCTTTACATTGCGCCACAACCGCCGGTCCCGGGGATTGTTTCACTGAGCTACCGAGTGAGAACACAAACACTCCGCGACGGCACCGGCACCGGGATCGCGGGAACACGGCTCCGACCTCCGGCGCTCAGGACCGGGACCTAGAGTCGCGAGGACCGGAGCACGAGGGCGTGTTCGCGGGTCGCAGAGGTGGCAGCGATACGCGGCGCGGCGCGATACGGACGCGGCGCGGTGCGGTGTAAGACACGAGCGCTCGCACGGGCCAGCGCCGACACACGACGGCCTCCGTCGCAATGACGAAGCGGCCGGGTACGCGCGCGCGCTCTGCGACACAGCCTCCCGAATCTGTACGACCGGCGCCGACATCTCACGATCGTGGGGTGAACAAACCCAGCCACACTTCTCCTTCTAACACAGTAGTGAGGTTAAAAAGGATTTAGACTTTCTCAGAACGTTTCACGGTTCGATGGTCCAATTGCTCGGTCCAAAAAATTTAGTGTCTTCATAATGTTATCATATCTAGAACAAGAGCTGCACAACGCTGTGTTTATTTTATTAAATAAAATGTTATTTGAAACAATTATAAAAGCTATAACCTAAATATAAGTTTGTCCCTGAACCAGCTTTATTTAATATGAATATTCCTTTAGCTATTTACGTCCAACTGTCGTCTACGGGACAAAATTGAAATAGGTCTGGAACATACTTCGCCACGCTGCTCTAGTGCGGTTTAGCCAATCGACGGATTAGTGGTCAAGCCGTTGAAAGATAAATCATGAATTAATAATAATTAAAAGAACCATATTCAATTATAACTAATTACATTCAACGTATGAATATATTTGTATATACACATTTATGTGTATGGACATTACTGTAAAGCGTGTATCTAGTGTTCCAACCATAACAGTTGTTATTAACATGATTATAAAGTTTTGACTAACTAAATTGCTAAATTGCTGAAATAATTACTATACTATATCCGTGCATAAAGTATTGTCACTAATCGGAAACTATTCAAACACCGTAAATAAATAACCTTGAGAATGCAGCATATGACAGAGCGGACAAAATAACGGTTGCCCCCCCCCCCCTCGTTCATAACAGTCTCGACTTATCTGCACACAACCATCACTATATCACCCACTTTACTTGCAACAATACGTCGTCGGAATACACTGAAATCCGTGCCGATATAAAACAAGCAATAAAATTATATTTTATTTCAATTTTATCATTTTATCATTTCTCATTTATACTTTCTCAAGTGTATTCCATATTTATAAGAATATGCAATACAGCACTAGAAAAGGCAAAAGCAAGAATTGATAAAATTGGAATTAAATGTAATATTATTGTTTGTTTGATGTCAACACGGATTTAAGTGTATTTCGACGTAGTACTAATTTTTGTTAATTACAGTACCATACACTACGTGTACAATATATTGTGTTCAATATAAAAATATACATATACTAAAATTGTTGTAATATAATCAAAATTGCGTTAATTTGTTTAAATATACTTTTCTACACGTTAATACAATTTTCGTAGACAGCGTAGCGCTACGATTGCTCAGGCGCTACGAATTTTTCTCAATCAATTTTGCAGCAGCTTCCTAAATCCTCTATTCACCAGAACTTTGTAGGTACTAGTCGTTACTCTCAAAGGAACGAAAACAAAGTTACCTATTTTCTTGCTATCCATTGTTTAATGTTTAATGTGAATAATTTTTATTCGTATTTAGTTTGTTTAGTTGGTTAAAACGTTTAAACGCATACTATTGTTCCGCTTAAATCTATATTATATTAATCCGCTACGAAATCATTTCTCATTTCAAATATGTCTTGAAACATATACCACTACTCTACTGCAGTATGAATTAATAAACATATATTTTAGTGACAAAGACATCTGTCGGAAAATATTACCGTACTAAACTCTTACCGTGCTAGTAGCTCCGACGTTATAGCTGCCCGTAAGCGACTGTAGAGTTGCATAAATAGTGTGCGATCAGTTGATGTAAAAGGCTGCTAATACCATATTTTCATGAACATATCCTACAGAAGACATCTCAAGCAGTTGATTCAGAAATTGGTCTAACTATTAGACAGACAGAGCAAGCCATGTGTAAAATACAAAAAAAAATATTTAGGCACAATAAAAAGTAGCTCTCCGAATATTCGTTGAGGCAAAATGTGTGCTCGAGTCTGATACTACAATACTCTCAGCTGAAGAACACTCAATCTCATGATTAATAACAGGATGTAAAATTATAAAGTATTAAAATAACTTTATTAGAGAGGACTGATTAAAGTTCGGTACAAAGTGGAATCTAGATATTTATATATCAAATACAGTTCAAAGCAGAGTGTGTAAAAATAAATGTAGCATTATTTTTACACACATATAGTATCTGAAAAATATAACGAACTATTCTTTGACCGTTTGACATATCATCCTACGCTTGTTGTAAATATGCATTATGTACAAAAGTTGTTAAAATTAGCAAAATAAGATCAAAATAAATAATGAGTATTTATTAAAATAAAATAAATAAATAAATAACCGTCACGCCAGGTCCCTAGCGGGGTAGGCAGAGAGCACGGAGTGCCAA
>DVPR01000461.1:0-13875 GCA_018239345.1 Oxynetra stangelandi
AAATATAAACATTTTTATACCCCGACTTTCATCGGTTACTGTTAAAATTATATACCATGTTAATTGAATAACAATTATTAAATTCATTTGTTTCGTGCAAATACTCTACTTTCTGAATAAGTTAAGCAAACAAATTCTGTTTTCAATACTACACTTGTATTCAGTCTTAAAATTTAATTCATAAGTAATTAGTATAATGAAACATTTTTTTACTAAACCTCCTAATTACTAACTGAAGGAAACATGACTGAGACATACAAAATCCAAACTTTTGAGTGAATTCTGCGAACGTTAGAGTAAGAAACATCACCGGAATAAATAACAAATCCAATATAAATGTAAACCTATATTTTATTACAGTGTTTCGGTTTTTATGTACAACTTAATTAGTGGCGCTTGCTTGATCTATGACACTTGCGGCGTCATCAGTTTGCGCTCGTAAGACCGACCGGCGTAACCTTGGTAAGACATAGCAACACGGGGAGGTGTTGCACGGTACCTTGAAATAATTATTAATTACACACTAACATTGCATTATGTAGAAATTAACAAGACTCGTCTTTCGAGGATTATGCGATTTAAAATTCGTACAGATTAAATACAAAATTATTTATATATAAACAGCACACTGATGACTGCGTAAACTATTTTTACACACTTCCCGATGTTATTTCCCTGTATGCAAACATCTAATTCCAATTGGACGTGAGATCAATGATATCTTGTTTTTCTTTGATTGTTAAGAAGTTTTTTAAGATAAACAAGGTAATATAGCATTTGAATATAAATTGATTTATATTAGCAATCCACATAAGGTATGGTAAAGAGAAAAAATTGATCTTACAGTTGTCGATAGGTATATTATTGCTTATAATAAAACAGTCACAATTGGAAATCGTTTTTGACATTTTTGTCTGTCTGTTGTTTTTTTGTTCGCTCATGAGGAAAGAACTGATGACTTGTTTTGACGAATTTGGTGTAGCTTGTTATCTGTTTATAATAAATGTACGATATTTGCACGGGAAATTCCATGGTGAATTGAGCCGCTGGTATCTAATAATTATTTAACCAAAACATGAATGACTTGGTCTGAGAATATTTTATTGAAAAAAAAAATGTTTTTTTTTAATATTAAAAAGGGCCGTGAGTTGAGAGCGTTCTTTAAATGAGGTCACTTGTGATAAAATTAAAGTTAAATAGTGCATTTTTAAGTAACGACCTTTCGGGATCACAGGCAGAGGGCGCCATCGTGTGAGTATGACGTAGACGCAAGGATATAAAAACTAGGGCTGCCAACCTTCAGTATGAAATATAAAATACTATGTTGAACACGATAGTTAAACAACCATAGTAATTCAAAAAAATCAATAATATATTATATTTTTAACATTCAAAAACATATTTTAGAGCTTTTCGAACAAATTAGTAACTTTATCGTTTTTAGATATTCATTAGCCCAGCACAAGCTACGATGAAAACAATATTTTGTATACCTAAAAAACTAAATGTTTTTACCGCTACGGTTAGCAAAACGAATAAGAACTGACCAACGATTCAATGGACCAATCAAATATATCATCTATCTCAAATCTGTCCAATCGCCTGACTTCTTCCAGTTGCTGCACGTCTCACTAAACTTAATAAGAATTTCTATGTTAGGATAGTAGGAAGTATTATTATATTAATTTATTAAACACCCCAGATCAAATAAGACTACCGTTACTTTTATAGAGATACTTGCAATCACACAATGTAATATTCGGATTGTGACTAAAGTGATTATTTAGTTGTTTACGGAAGAATATGAGGTCATCAAAAGGACAACCCACAACAGCATTAACCCAATCCCTCGGCAGATATCACGGTAGGTATATACCGCTGACTCGGTCTTAGCGGGATTCTAACCGCATAGCTTTAGTTGCGACTTCATACCCTACTATTCAAATGATCCAATTTATTGGTGAATTACTGTAGACAGTAGGTAGGTAGGTACTTATTTATATACACTACACGTGATATTGGGAGCAATTTATTATAAATTCGTTATATAATAAACCTTGATACCTAACTTATAACACGTATTGTAATCATTGATCCGAATTTGTAGATTTAACAACGCAACTGTCTCGTGGAAATTGAAACGGATGTAAGGCAATGCAAATCGTTGTGGAAATAATGTAAATAATAAAATAATCTTTCTAAATCAACGTAGCTGCGAAATAATCGTGGATAATAAAACGGTTTTGTGTAAAATTCTTGATAATATAACGTCGGTTCCGTGCAGCCAAAGCGTTTATATATCTCATGCTCTCCTTTGAGGAGTAAGCGAGACACGGCTATTCGCGCGTCATGTCGAAAAATGGCGAATTCGCGTTGTTAATTTTACTTAAAATTCTATTGTTTTTAATTTGTTCCAATTCGCCGATGTTAATGTATGTTTGCCACTCAATTCGTTATTTATATTAACTATGTTTTAACATTGAGTCTTTAGAGCAAGATAACGCTAACTCAGGGTAGCTATAAATGTATAACACGCTTATCGCTACTGATGGCTTTAATAACATCCACATAAATATGCCTTTGAAACTTGAATAATAAATTAAACATGGTCCATACTGTGAATTGGCTAAAAGGCAAGATTAGTATTATCGCTAACTCAATTCAATGACCCTTTATTGCCATTAAAAAAGGAGCAAGAGTACTTTCCATTGTAGAATAAAAGTGGCCGAAATACTGCCGTTTTAATATGGAAATAGAATTAATACACAACACATAATGATATGAGTGCTTGTATAGCAAAAAACAACTCGATTTTATCAATGAGAGTTATTTATTTTAGTATAATAGATGTAGGTCGTTGAGGTTAAATTGGGAGCGTCAATCTAAAATATTATAAATATTTTTATACAGGAATTTCACAAATATGTGTCCACGCTTCAGAGCGTCTTGTTACTTGCTTAATTATTAATCGTTTCAAGTATATTTAAATTCCATGCAGAGTTACGATTATATATTTCGACTAAATAATTTATAATAACTAACTTAACAACGAGTGAAGATGCAACGCAATTATAATTGTTAATACAAATTTATTAACAGACCATATTATTCAACCAAAAAAAAAACCATCAACATAATACTCCTCAAACGTGCAATCGAAAATAAACTTTATTAGGCAACATATTAATAAACAGGTACATCGTTACGAAGCATTAATTTAATTCTGTTGATGCATATTATGTTCAGTATAATCTGCCAAAGTCAAAGACACATCCAAGCATCGAGTGTTCTGGTTAACGAATTCATATTCTGACGAAATCTTCAACCAGTGCCAAGATTTCTTTCAAAAGGCAACGACCCAATCACGAGCCGTGTTGTACTGCGACTGAAGTAATCTTAATGCTCTATTCAGTGGGAATAAGGTTTACAATTGCGTAGCAACGTATCAAGGACCGCAATCGTTCTTGTTTCACGGTGAGCTAAGGCTTGATGGTTTTCTGGCTTGCGAGTTGAAGCAAAATCATGCTGGCGGAAAATAAACTCGCGCATCGCAAATTAACTTTATTCTTAGACAAAACACTGAGAAGTCTGTAAAATTGCGATTCCGATTTATAAAGCACTTAAAGAAACGAATTATTATGCGATTGGTGTGAATAAACCCAAGTTTAAAATTTTAGAAGGCAATATCATGACATTAGGTCATCGAACTTCAAAAACTACACGCGCTACTTGAAATTTAATTACGTAGTAAATTCATTATAAAAATGTATTAATGCTATTCAAGTTGCATCTGAATTTAATGAAATTGACAGTTTACTAAAGCTAATAGGGTTTTTTCCAACTTAGAATATGCCAACTTATCTGATTATTTCCGAAATATACCCGGTTCCCAGAAGGTGACTAATATAAGCATTATTGTAGGTATATAGTGAAGCGTCGTATAGGAATTCTGTATTTATCGTTTTCATATATCTTGCTGGCTTGCATTAATTAAATTAATAAATCTATCTAATGATCATGCCTAAGTTACTCTTTGTAAATACTTGACGAAAAGTAAAATTGTACTGCGATTAACTTAATACAATAGCTTGTATTAAGTTATTACGTAGGTAATAATTATATGACAATTTAAATAAGGAATTAAAGTTTTGTTGAAAATTTTAATATAAACAATAATAAATAACATTAAAATTTAGTAAATTCCACAAAATGTACCCGAAGAACACTATCTAGACAGATTCACTTGTTACTGTACTACCATAAGGCACTGCTTATCATAAACATGATTTATGTCTTTATTATAATCAGAAATACTTTAGAGAAATATTATTATATTATTTAAAATATATTAAAAGAAAAACTAATTTCATTTGGTATTTCCTGCGCGATGTACATTTTAACGATTATGTTTTGAAACAGGACAGAGCAAGGTAGATTATTCCCTGCCGCTTCATATAGAAATTCAAGGTTGTTTCAAGATGAATGTGAACGTGTGTATATCTCATTCTCACGTATGCGACATGTATAACGCTATTTCATGCTATGAAGTTGGTGCGAAAACTTCATTACAAACGCGCAACGCCGCGAAGCGTTGCGCATGATGTTTTCTTCTTTCTTCCTCGTCCTCCTTCATTTAGTCGCCGGTGTTTGTGCAGTGAACATTGTCGTTCGTAGTGCGGAGCACGTGCTGTGTATTTTAAATTCCAATAGCAAGGTTCTCTATAAATCAACTATATAACAATGGCAGACGCAGCAGTCGATAAGAAGTAAGTTTGTGATAGTTATTATTTTATTTATAATAAGTTTCAAGTTCTATTAGTTTTGGCGGCTTTGTAAACGTGATCAAAATGGCCACCAATAATATGTTTTACGCACTTTAATACATTCTCTTTGAAAGTTTTAAATTATATAAGTGTATATTCGATCAGTTACGCATATTCTTTAATTGTTACAAGGGCATTGGGTACTTTGATGACGCTTATAATATTACACACGCTGGACAAATTACACGCGGGAAAATACCTGCTACAGATAACCACTTTGAAACTGATATGTACTTAGAGAAGGGTTAGTGCGTCGTGTTTTAAAGGTGTGCAATTGAATGTAGCCTTCGCTGGTTTGGTTTTGTTGCGTCGGATTGTGGTAGTGAACGAGGAAATTAAAAACACGCTAACGGGCGCGGGCCGCTTGTTCAAGAATCAAGATGGCGCTGCATGCGCGGCGTGCCGGCGCGGTAGCGTCACCGGCGCGCGCTCGTTTCAAATTCACCGCGACTTAAAGTTTTGCAACTCGGCACCGACATCGGCATACGGCGGTTACGTTATCACGAGGCCCGCGTGTTGTCATTAGTTATTTTTAACGCTTTCGAGTTTGCGTCTCGAGGTAATCTACTGGAGCGAGTAACATATTCATTCAGCGGTGGTGCTTACGTTCGATTTCCTCGCAACTTTCCCACATGCAACCTTGCGCAACGGCAGTCGTTTGTTTTTGTTCCGCCACACTTCCCTTCCTATCGTCCGACTTTATTCGCTTTTGTATTTGTAAGCCATCTATGTAGTAATTATAGCCAGTGCTAACACAGGCAACGCTCGGGATACCTGCTGAATTACTAGGTCATAAGGTGTACTTTACTATCTATAAGCAATTGCTTATGCATTATACATCTTTATGTAAACAACATACATAGCTTAATATAACTAGAAATGATAATATAAATAATTGAAACTTGAGATTCTACGGTGGCTCACTCTGTAACGAGGATTGTTGTTGTATTCGTATAAAGGCGACAATAAGAATTAATGTGGGTTAATGTAAATTAACTGTTTAATATAAATGTCACTGTTTATAAAACATTATCTGAAAAATGTTCTTTTCTATTACAGTGACGTCGCCGCTCCCGAAGAAGTCACCTCAACCGAGGTGAAGGAGTCTCCTATTAAGAAGTCGCCGACCAAGAAGATCTCTGAAGCCCCCGAGACCAATGGCAAGGAAGAAAATGGCAGTGAAGACGCTCCAGAGGAGAACCTCGCCGAGAACGGTGACAGCAAAGATGGCGAGGAAAGCAATGACGCCAGTGAGAATGGAGAGTCAACAGGTTGGTCTTGTTGCTTATTGCATCAGCATCATCATTGCACTAAAATTGCACATTTTCTATAAAATAGCATTTAAATAAAGTAATTTTTTTCTCCGTATTTATATGTGAATAATTTATAATTTCAGAAAAGGCGGCCGTGAAGAGGAAATCCGTAGCGGCAGATAACGGCGACGCTGAGGAAAAAACCACTCCGGAGAAGAAAGCGAAAGTAGTGGAGGAAGCACCAGCGGAGGCCGAGGAAGCCGCCGCCTAAGTCCTCGCACTACGAGCTTGGTTTACTGCAATGCATCCATGTTCATTAGGGCTCAACTCCCTACAACATATCTCAATTTATATACACATTCAATACTGCCAAAACCATAGTTTTTATATGACCATATTGTATTTTTATACGATGAGTTGGGCCCTATTGCGACCTCTAACTTTAGGTTTATAATAATGGGTGTTTTTTTTAGGTTTAATTTTAAAATTGGGAGCAGTATTGGTAATGACTATCACTTTAACCCTTGATTTGTATTCAGTACATTTTGGCATTTAACCATTAACGCAAACTGCAAGATTATTTTAATAATTATGGTTCAGTTCAACCGTCCAATACATTCATTTTACGGTTGACATAATCGTCCATTCCAAGAAACAGAAAACAATGGATCAGATTCACACTACACACACCAGTTGATGATATGCTTTCAACAAGATATAATATCGAGGACCAGAAAGAACCGGTTTGGCATTGTGCACAACAATTCTAGCTGTGTCCGTCCATATTGTGTAAGATTCTGCTAAATGATCTTGGACTGGGAGCGTACAAGATTTAAAATTGTATACCTTAAAAAAACACCCTATAACATTGTGTATTTAACTTACCTGCAAAGTACCTGTAAATTATAAATTTAATTGAAACTGTTTGTCACATCAGAGATGTGCATCGCAGTGAACTGAACACATGCACAAGTGGGATTTGGTGTTGTTGTATGCTGTTTTTTGCGTGTCGTTATTGCGTATGTCTATTTCGGCGGACATGTAGATGGGTTATTGAATTGATGGTTAAACTAACACGCATCATCGGTATAGGAAAATTCCGCCAGTAAAGTACTGCCAAAGTAATTCATTCACCCCAGAGTGAAATCGATTCACAATAGGTTCTGTGAACGACGCGATTAAAATATAAAAACGGCTTCCGAATACAAGGATTTAGCGAACTAAGGTTTAATTAATGTGTTTTAGATAATAATTTCAATTATAAATTTAAGTTAGCAGTAAATGTCGCACATTTATATATTTCATAGGCATTATTACTTAACCATTTAAACATTCCTTTGACTTGGTTACGGATTGCATTGTGGACGCGGTGTTTCGAGCTTTGTAGCGGTACTATTTCCCTATCAGCTCTATGGCGGCACTAGATGCCGTTGGCTCTGCGGCGGCACTGGTTTCCTGTTAGCTCCGCTGAGGATGCTCCGCGGTGCAACACTAATATTAAGATTGAAATTTAAAGTTCAAAGTTGACATATAAGGTGATAGTTCATATTGAAATACTAATTCTGTGTGTGCTATTTTGTAACTCTATGGGATTTCTTTTTTTTTCTTATTTTCTGATTTTTGTTTTTTCTAATTTATTTTGCTTTTCATTTATATGTGATAGATAATAAAACCTGAATATATGATGACCACTATGATTGCAAATCTTGATGTTCCGACAAGTAATAAATAACGTGTTTTTATGTGAAGATTTTCACAACTTCTGATTACTTGACTCAAATTGTTCAAACTTTCATTCGGAAAGTATCTATCTGTCTACATTTAGAATTAGAATTTAGTTTTATGTACAGTTTTAACACTACTTCTGATGTGAAGTCTAGTGTTTGTAAAACGTTTCTGGCAATAAAATAGTCCAAACAAAATATCTTTGTTTTTATTTGACTCGATAAGAAAGCTTCAAAGTGCATCAAATTACCACTCAATACACAGATACAGTCAATGAAAGTCATATTTTTGTAAATAGACTCGACCAATAGAAACAGTTACAGAACACTTATTACGTTTGTTATCTATCGAGTTATATGTGAAAGTACATACATGATACTAAAACATCAATTAGGGGGGGGCAAATGAAGGCCGCCTGTCACCTTGGATACCAGACGGTACACATCTGCTGCTGGGGGCTCACACCGGCAGTCCTTCGACAAAGCGGGTCGCCGCGCGATAACCGCCGTATGTAGCCTATAGATAAATACGTGTTGCTTGGGTACAATGTTAGATATGAGGTTCTTACTCGTCTCTCAGATCTTGCTGTTAATAAACTTGGTCGTCTCTCAAACGATACAGAATATCAACGTCTGTGAGTATACTTTGTATGGTGATGTAAAGTTAATATATGTTTTTTATATGCCAAAGAATATTGAATTTTTCAGTATTGATAAACGAGGAGAATAATGCCTTGGCGGAAAAATCCTTTGAGGTTGCCAAAGAGTATGTCAGGAGAAATCCTAGTTTAGGGCTTGCAGTGGATCCTATAATCGTGGTAGGGAATAGAACGGACGCGAAAGCATTTTTAGAAAACGGTAAGTTGCAACACAAAACTGCATGCTAAAAAACGCACAAACATTTTTACCATCTCATATTATTATCGTTAGTCAATACTTACACTTCGCTTCATGAATATGGCTTATTATTAAAATGTGGTTATTCGCATACGTTAGCTACCACTTTTGTTTGCGGTCGAGGCCACGAAATAATTTCAATATTTTAAAAGCGAGCTTTGCACATCTGCGTTTTAGTTTGCAGAAAATACAATGACATGCTCTCATCGAAGAAAACTCCGCACGTTGTACTCGACTTTACAATGACCGGAGTCGGGTCCGAGACGGTGAAGTCGTTCACGGCGGCATTGGCCCTGCCGACTATTTCTGGATCGTTCGGCCAGGCGGGCGACTTGCGGCAATGGCGTTCCCTTAGCGTCAACCAAACGAAGTACCTTCTGCAAGTAATGCCGCCCGCGGACGTGCTCCCGGAAGCTATAAGAGCTATTGTCACCAAACAGGAAATCACTAATGCCGCGATAATTTTTGACGAATTATTTGGTTCGTAATAAATCTCGTAAATAACATTCAGCCAGCACCCGAAAATATTAGGCTTATTTAATTTTACGACTATTCTTGCAGTGATGGATCACAAGTATAAATCCCTTCTGCAAAATATTCCTACGCGTCACGTCATAACGCCCGTAAAGAGTTACAGTAAAGATGAAATTAAAACTCAACTGAGGAGCCTGCGAGAGTTAGACATAGTCAACTTTTTCATTGTGGGTAATTTAAGAACCATAAAGACTGTGCTAGACGCCGCCGATGAGAATCAATATTTCGGTAGAAAGACGGCGTGGTTCGCGTTGTCGTTGGACAAAGGAGATATCAGCTGTGGTTGCAAAGACGCCACTGTTGTGTACATGAGACCGACACCCGATGCAAAAAGCCGAGATCGCTTGGGCAAAATTAAAACAACATACAGTATGAACGGCGAGCCGGAGATCACGTCTGCATTTTACTTCGACCTTTCATTGAGGACGTTTTTATCTATAAAGTAAATAACTTAAATAGTAGTAGGTACTTATTCGTGCACTGCGATATACCTATCTTTTCACATCGTGTTAATTTAGTTCATCTAATTTTAACTGGGTATATTCCGTGAGTGTTGCGTTTTATGAATTTCCAGATCATTGCTGGATTCTGGCAAGTGGCCAATTGACATGACTTACATAACCTGTGACGAATATGACGGTAAGAATACCCCTAACCGGACCTTGGACCTTAAAACAGCGTTTCAAGAGGTGAGATATTTATTTAACGATTCGTAATATAACACACGATATTAGTCACTCACCAAGTAGTTTTAACACTTGCCAAAACTTGCGGAATGTATTTTATATCTGGTAAATTATTCCATCGCGCCGTTCTGTGTCATCGACGTATGTATTACGTACTGATTGTACGTAAATGTTTTATAAATAATTTCAATAATTATAGGTACTTTAGGAACTAATGATAGATAAATTACATATTAAGAGTTACTTTAAACTATTGTGGCCCGAACGCAGGTGAAAGAGACTCCAACATATGCTCCATTTTACATCCCCGAAGACGATCCGATGAATGGAAGAAGTTATATGGAATTCACCACCGATTTGGCTGCAGTTACCGTTAAAGATGGCGCCTCAATCGGCAGCCGTTCCTTGGGATCGTGGAAGGCTGGCCTGTCCAATCCCTTATTGTTGACAGACCCAGATAACATGAGCGATTACTCAGCGCAACTTGTATATAGAGTGGCCACTGTCGAGGTAGGTAAATGAACCCAGTTATTGTAAACGATTCTATTATTCATTGGTTAAAAAAATATCAGCATCTAAAACACTTGTACAAACAAGTCTAGCACGAATTCTGTCTGCATTAGCTCACACATATTTTAATATAATTTGGTATTACTGAATTATTCTACTCACGAATGTTTCAATTGCAATATATTCTTTATAGCAAGAACCCTTCATTATAAGAGATGACGAGTCGCCCAAAGGATTCAGAGGATATTGCATCGATCTCATAGAGGAAATACGGCAAATCGTTAAATTTGATTACGAAATTACACTGTCTCCCGATGGCAATTTTGGTACAATGGACGAGAATGGAAATTGGAATGGTATTATTAAGGAGCTTATTGAAAAGAGGGCAGACATAGGGCTGTCCTCGTTATCTGTCATGGCGGAAAGAGAGAACGTAGTAGATTTCACAGTACCATATTACGATTTGGTCGGAATAACAATACTAATGAAGCTACCGAGAACACCGACGTCTCTGTTCAAATTCCTAACGGTCTTAGAGAATGACGTGTGGCTGTCTATATTAGCCGCGTACTTCTTTACAAGGTTAGATGTTTTTTTTTCTTTTCATATCGGCCATTACAGTTTATGTAAGTATACATTTGGTTTTTTTTTTGTTTTTGATATTCAAACAAATAGATAATTTATACAAATTTATACTAATTTGCAAGAGTGAATTGTTAAATAAAATTACTTTTCGCATTATGCACGTTGCTAAAGATAAAAGTAAGGAGGAAATAAGTTTTATCAGTAGGTTAAAAAAAGTTATTTTACGTTAATTTTGAATTGTCGTCACGAGCAGTGCCTGGAAGTTAAATGATGATAATTTATTTCATTTAAAATCTTATAAACGCAAAAACATTGACAAAGATAAATCTAATGTCACACAGACAATGGATATCGCGTGTCGCATATTGACAGCCTTATATTTATTAATAATAAATAATATTGGATTTTAATTGTCGACGTCTTGTCCTTAAAATGACCATACACTAAAAGTGTACAACAGTTTAATTCTTAATTAGAATTTTGAATTGTTATTATTGAATTTCAAAGCCATACACAAAAAATATTATTCTATATTCCAAAAATATATACAACAAATTCTACAGTTTGTAGATATATTGAATTCAGGTGAAGGCGACGGAATTTGATACAGCCAGGGAACGAGCGGGTCGTTGGTTATTCTTGACATTTCACACAACACACGATCGATAGGATGTCCACCGAATCCATTATTTGTTATCAGATTTCGGAACTAGGTCAAATATTCTAACATGTTTTAACTATTCATGTAATAGGGTTGCTTACGCTACGGCTGAATAGGGCCCTTGCATGTTGGACATTGTAGACAGGAGCTGTCATTCCAATGATATATATATTTTTTTGCTTGATTTTGTTTCTAATATTTTCTCGTTAAGTTTTTAACATGAAACGCGTGTCTTAAAACAATTTCTTTATCAAATAAAACATGAAGAAAAAAGTTAACATGTTTAATATTATATTAATAAATTTTTCATAAGTGCACTATTATCAATAATCTCGAAAATTGTAACTCATCACTGAATCTACAGTTTCAGAAATAAAATACAGTTATTAACAGATATTTATGGGATATTGCATTAATTATTATATTTGCCTATGGTTTGCGATGATGGCAACATTAGCAAGCATTTCGTTTTGCAAAATGTTGTAAAGAAGTTAAATTGATTGTTACCTAGTTTTCTAGCAATGTATGAAACACGTAGCAAAAATCTTGAATAAAAATCGACACTTGTTTGGCGTCTCTGATGAAATTGGAGATATGTTGATAGTTTGGTTAGATAAAATAAATCTGTGATTATAATAGTAATAATAAGTCCGCAATAATATAACAATATATTGCAATTTAATATGACGCATTGTAAAAATGCTTCAACGTTCACTTTTTTATGAGTGTTGCCCGTAACCGGTAATGTATTAGCAGCTTTCGTTCATGTGTTTACGTCGTTTTGACTGCGTCTTCGTTTTTTCTGCACTTTTAAGACGCGGATTCCTTAATTTTGCAAAAAATATATTTGTTATCATTCAACATTGTTGATTGAATTAAGAGTATTATTATATTATTGAATTAAGAGTATTATAGTCGCATATTTCGAAGAGATTTTTTTGTCAAACACAATAACTATAAAGAAAACACGAATGTCATGAAGTTAGCATTAAAAATAATGATAGTCTTATAAGATGTGAAGGTAATCTTGAGCTACAGCGATAATACTGTAATTGCATGTAATACTTAATAAACATAGGCGATACTTCAACTGTTATGAACGCCGCTGACCTTGTCTAATATATTCCAGCTTCCTGATGTGGGTATTTGACAGATGGAGTCCTTACAGCTACCAGAACAATCGGGAGAAGTACAAGGACGACGAGGAGAAACGGGAGTTCACGTTGAAAGAGTGTCTCTGGTTCTGCATGACGTCACTCACGCCTCAGGGCGGGGGGGAAGCGCCGAAGAATCTCTCTGGGAGACTACTAGCGGCCACCTGGTGGCTGTTTGGGTAAGATCTTTACTTTAGACTTCCTTACAGTCATTTACAGGGTCAGTTCAGAATTGGCCTAGTTATTATTTAGTTTGATATAAAATTATTATTGATTAGCTTGATACAGAATTATTATTACTTTTTTTGTGATATTTATCAGCAACTTTTGTCATTTGTTTTGTTCTTGGTATGTTTGTTTTATTATCACAGTACTGATTAATTTTTTTTTACATAATAGGCACAGGTTATTATTGGCGTGATTTCAAGCGGTTCCTAATTAGAATACATATAGATGCTGCTATGGGTTTCTAAATCGACTAGTTCATAGTAGAACGATTTGAGGCGCTAATTTCCAGGAATATTTTTCCAGGAAAATAAGCACATAGCAATATATAAAAATGCTTTTAACGATAAATATCGAATAAAATAGATTTGATATTAAGATTTAGGATTTATAAACTGATTATTTTAACGATATTTATCAAATTGTATTGGCAATAGGTAGATAATGTCAGATAGTGTTTGATTGCAATTGAAAACTATAAGTATGGACAAGTAAATTAATATTATTTGTCGAATAATAATAATAATCTATACAGTGTCTATATACGATTTTGTTAGCTACATACAATACATGAGTCTCATATATACATGTAATAAAATAAGGGAACTCGGTCCATCTGTACATTCAAATGTTAAACATGGAGAGGTGGCGGTAACTATAAGGTTATAGGGCATAAACAAATTAAGTTGAATCAAATCACATATAAATCAGATGAAAAAAAGGTTATTCTTTTTTATATATATTTTCGAAGATAATGTAATAATTATATGCTTTATATTAGAAGTTAATTTCACGCTTACGAAATAGCTAGCAACAGTTATTG
>DVPR01000462.1:0-13875 GCA_018239345.1 Oxynetra stangelandi
CGAAACGGTTTGCTAAATCGTTTCTGCTACAGACTGCGAAAGAGTGGAATTCCCTTCAGGAATATATTTTCCCCGATACATACAACCTGGAATTATTCAAGTCAAAAGTTAATAGGCACTTTCTAGGCAAGCGTGCTTCATGCTAGGCTGCATCCAGCTTTCCATCCGGTGGGATAGCAGTCGAACGCGAGCCTACAGCTAAATAATAAAAAAAGTAACCAGAACAAATTAGATAGTATATTTTAGGCACGTTTTCAAGGCAATCGATACATTGAAGTATCTCGCGGCGGATCTAGTTTATAAATAAATAAGGTATTTATTTATACAGTAGATTGTGTGGTGCGACAAACTGTTACTATCGATGTGGGAGCAATAGTTGCTCGCTGTGATCCCCTCCCCCGTGAGCCCCTGTGAGCCGTGTGCGCTGCGCAGGCGACCACCGGACGTACAGCTACGCGGTGGCGCTGTCCACGGAGCTGTACCCGCCGCACTGGCCCGACATGCAGTACCTGGCGCGCATCATCCCACGCGTCTGCCACAACATCAACAGGTCACTCTCCCTCTTACACAGTAATACTACTCTAGAAATTCACAATTAAGGTCTACTGCCATGGCCTCCCTTGTGATGTCCACACTCGATCCATTATATTATCAATTACCACCAAAAATTCTTTACTTTACATGTTAGTTGAAATGTTGATCAATTTTATGATGGTTTGGAGGTATGTGTGGTAGAAAGATACTGAAAGACGTGAATTTGTAAAGTATGTAAATTATTTTTAATAAATAAAGTTTTCTAAGATTTCAAATTTGTATTCATGGGATAATACAACTCCTATACGAATGTTTTAAGGGAATTCCCATTTGTACCGCAAGCAGACATACCACGACTTCGATACATTTAAATGTTACAGGGTTTGCTACGCTTTTGGAGGTCTAATTAGGGAACAAGTAATAGATATCACGCCCACCTACCTCACGCAGCAGGTCATCTCGACCATTCGCCAAGCGGACGATCTCGCCACTCAGGTATTTGTTTATTACATCTCACGATCGCCACTAGCCTAAATGAAACGGTGTAGATTAATAAAGAAAAAAAAAATTTCAGCGCAAAGTATTTTCATCGTGTAATAGAAAACTTCGTGCAAGATCGTGGGTAGCTCTACGACTTCACCGTTCCGTAGCCTCTGCTACTGCTAAACGGCAGGCATCGCATGGCGTTTCGCCTAACATTAAAGATACATTAGACAGATCGAGTAGCCTTGGCTGCGAGTAATAGATATGGAAGGAGCGTGCGTGTAACGGAGCGTGCGTGCAGGTGCTCGCGAGCAGCGGCGTGGCGGGGCGCATCGCGCAGATGCCGGTGGTGCTGCTGCCGGTGCACTTCGACCGCGACGCGGCCGTGCGCGCGCCGTCCTGCCAGCGCTCGCTCGTGCTGCGCCCCTTCCTCTCCGCCGACTTCATGACGGGCACGGCCGCGCTGCCCGCCACCGACGACATGCCGCAGGACGTGAGTGCCGCGCGACTGACGTGACTTGGTTTATCGGCCGTTCGGTCAGGTTAACGCGGGCTCTGCCCGGTTTGAGATCGGATGGATGACCGTTCTCTGAGATATCTCGTAATCGTCTTTTTGCCATTTTTTTCGTACTGTATTTTTAATAAAATTAAGATGCAGTATGAATAAAATGACGAGGAGAAGTAAATTTTAATTAAGAAGTACGTTTATTTTCAGATAATACAAATATTCTATTCCTTCAAGATTAAATTTGTCCGCTCATTTCGTATCGATATAAACATTGCTTACGCAATAATGAAATTGACGAGCGTTGTGAATATGAAACGGGTCGTCGATATTATCGTAGTGAGTTTAAAAGTATAGAAATTATTTAATAATAATAACCGAATCTATATTTTGCCAGGTGTTAGATAGGATGGTGAAGGAGCTGATGACCGTGCCGGGCATCTCGCGCGTGCTGTACGACCTCACGCCCAAGCCGCCCGGCACTACCGAATGGGAATGATCACTGTAGAGGCCTTTTATATATTTTTTTACTGAACGGAACGCACCAGGAGAGGCAGTGGTTCTTAGTAAAATACCGCTAAAGTGTGCTTATCATTTCATTTATTTTTTGTTTTGTTTAGGTTTTATTTGTAGTGTAGTGTTCAATTTGAGAGCAATATCTCATTGGTGAATGTTTGAAATGCTGCAGTTACTATCCGCTACTACTCGTAACATATTGACATATATAGCTTTTTTGAACATTTATAATATATACAAGAAATGTTTTGCTGTGTAAAATATTTTAATGATAAAAATACCATCATATATTATACATTTACTTATAATATTGATTTCTACGAGTGACATTTTTAATGAGAAATTAATCAATTTTAAGTAGGGCGTCAATTGTGCTTTGAAATGTATGGATATAATTTATGTTTATAAAGTAAATCATTGTGTTCTTTAAATATATTATTATTAGCCGTTTTGTTATTAATATTTAGTACATTGCATCGCTCCATTTTGCGAATGTTATTGATGAATATAGAATTATGTAAAAAAATTAATAATAATAAGGGCCGCTGCCTCTCCAATGAATTTGTAAAATACATTGGTAAAACAAAAAACGTGTAATATGTATGACCCAATGAACACGTCGTGTCCGAGTTATTAATATTGCATGTTATATTGTTAGCTCCACTGATCTGTTTTGTAACATGTAGTAATTTATTATTGAAGGCTGTGTAAGAATTGTATGAGCCCACAAATATTCCGCACTCTTAAGATACTTAAAATAAAAGAATCTTATATGAAGAAAATTGTAAACACGTTTTATGGAACGGTTCAGTGTTATTGACTGGAAATTTCCTAATAAAAATTATATTATGCTTTATTTTAATCTTGCTTTTTATTGAACACCTCTCTCAAAGTACATGTATGATAGTTAAATCATCTTTTTCATTTTTATAACTGATATCAAACCAAGCAAATTATTGCCTAGTATAAATAAGTCTGCAACAATAAGTCGGTCAGTAAAAAAAATTTCACATCACAATTAAAATGTCCGAATACAATGAGCATATTATCAACTGTCTGGTATCAATAAATTTATATTCTTTCCTGTACTTATTTGACCACCAACAAAAGATTCTTCTTCTCCTCTAATAGATAAGCCACTAGACAATGTGGTCACTTTCTTTTCTCTAAGCATGGGAGCTTTCTCCCAACGTGATCCACGGCAGTTGGAGCATGAGTGTAATGGTAGCAGTTCTAGGCATACTGTCCTAGTGTTGCAGTCGGCACATTTAAAGAACCTCTTGAAGGTGTCGAGCACTTTAAGAGGATGCCGCTCATCTTTGCAGCGCTGTGCTGCTGAGAATGATGTGTACTTGCATTTAACACACCTGACTGCCTTGCATGCTAATTTGAAAGTGTTCAACATCTTCTCCTCCATTGCTTCCTTTTTCTCCAACTTGTAGAAATATTTCTCTTGCTCATCATCTTCATGCTGTTTGATCAGGTTCTGATGTGCTGATGTAGCCTCCAATATCTTCTTGAATCTTTCCGACATAATTGACTTAGTTTTAAGATTTGTATTTGGAGTTGTTTCTTCATTCAACTTGGACTTCTTACATTCATTTTCGTCACTTTCACCATTAAGCTTTTCCAAGGCCCTTTTTTTACCTTTGAGAGTA
This sequence comes from Oxynetra stangelandi, assembly GCA_018239345.1. Taxonomy (NCBI): domain Eukaryota; kingdom Metazoa; phylum Arthropoda; class Insecta; order Lepidoptera; family Hesperiidae; genus Oxynetra; species Oxynetra stangelandi. The sequence continues at coordinate 3,697 of DVPR01000462.1, forward strand.
CCTCTGGTGTTATTTGGATCTATTTTGCTAATACCACCATTTTTTTGGATAACTTTAATAGCATTCAATTTCACTCTCTCTGCAGCTTTTTGACCGTACGACATATTTAAGTCTACAAACCCACTACCCTGTAAACTGAAACCTCTACCAAGCCTCGGTGAATTTCCAACTCTAGCGGCTAAGCTCACATTTGATATAGTACTCTCATTACAGCTATTATTCATCAAGCTGTTGAGCCTTTCAGCATCACTGACTTTTGGTACAGTAGAACTATGCAAAATGCTCTGGTTGGTTTTCAGAGGGCCGGCCCCATTCGGAGCCTTATTTGTCTGCAATTTGTCACCTTCGGTTTTATAATAGTCTGTCAGTGTCATAAGCCTGTTTTGATCTCTATCTTTAGCTTTTTTATGATTACTTGTGGGCAGAGCGGAGTAAGCCTTGCCACCATAAATTACAGTACTCTTTCCCAAAACTTTATTTTGCAGATTAACAAGTCCCTTTCCCATTGTGGAGGATTGTAATTCTTGTCGCCTTGAATATTTCTGGTATTCTTGTTTGATATGATAAATGCAATGTTCACATTTACTCAAATTTACAAAAGCAGTACATGGCTCTCCGTTTTTCTTTTTACTCTTGCAAACCCCAAGATCTTTAGATTGCCCTAAAATCATTACTCGATCTGGGCTGTCGACACTTAAACATGCATGGTCTGTGCTATTTTGAGACCTGTCCAGTACATTGGGGTTAAGTACAGCCACAACGGTGCCCTCCATTGTCTTCCACAGTTCATAATATGCTTTACGGAATAAAAACATGGAAACAGTTTTTAAGTCGTCTTTCAGATCACTGAGTGTCCATATGAGGAATTGGCTACCTTTCTGTGATTTTTTCGTTGAGGTTTTCCTTACAATGACACCAGCTATGACCCAGTCTTGAGATAGATCCTCATTTTCAACGTATCTTTTTATTCTAAGCATGTTAACTGCTTCTCTGCCCTGCATACGATCCAATAACGCTGTGCTCGATATCAACGGCTTGGTGATTCGAATTCCAAACACAGGGTCGGTATAAATGTCGGAAACGCCTTTGGGTTTCGCTTCTGGTATAGACATTACGTGTTTATTCTGGGCGTCGGCATTGGAACGAGTTTTTCTAAAAGACGACGTATTCCGGGCTACTTGGATGTCAATATTGGTTTGTCGCAGTCTTGTCTCGAATTCTAACCTTTTGTTTTTGTCCTCGTCGGCCTTATTGTCTAATGTTTTCTTTATGCCACTCCCATAGTCACTGTATTTTCTTTGCGTATAATTTCTTCGCTCTTCGTCATCTGATGAATCAGTGTCACCATTGTGAATCGCGGAAGACAATATTTCAGTATTTTCTTGGCTATTTATTCGAATATTGCTAATGTTTTTGAAAATGTCCACCTCTACTGTAGTGCCTGGTTTGCTCGAAGTGCCATCGCTGTATTCACTTGTATTAGCGCTAAGTAGTTCTTCTAGCTGGGATAAGTCATCGTTTTCACTCATACTGTGTATTTTTAATATTTATATAGCAAAAATTCAATTTTTGTCATTTATAACATAAGAGTATGGCGGGAAGTATTGGTTGGGTAACTATGACATTTAAAGCTGTCATTTCGGCAATGACAAGGATTGCTTAAAATGATAAATACAGCGGCACCAATGCCAGTGCAAAGTTTTCACAATTTAATTATAATTTGTACATATTTAATTTTACATAACAAAACTTCAGAAACCATTCTTAAAATATATAGCATAGAACGTCAATATTGAATAAGTTCAGTGTTTAATACGGCTTCGACGCCCTTTATCAGCGCTTAATGAATATATTTCTTACGTTTGTTGACTGTTTAAACTAATATTAGAGTAATGTACACTAAAAATATTTTGTGTTGAAATTATCTGAGAGTACCAAAGAATATAGAAGAAGTACATAGTTTTTTCTTAGTTAAAATACTTTGTATAACGTACATGCTGCATACCGAATGAGAATTCGCTTTGCACTTTGTTTTTTTAACTTTCACGTTAAAGTTAAATAGATAATGAAAACTTGCCATGAATATTAATGTGTACATATTTTTACGATTTTGTGTATTAATGTAGAAAATGCTTGTATTTCTTATTATAATATATATAAGAGGCTATAAATGTATGTTACCAGTAAAGAAAATTAATTTCTGTATATTAAATCGTAAGTAAATGTATTTAAGTTATAATATTTTTATATTCAATATTTATTATTGTTACGTATTATAATCTAATTCAAGTATGCAGTAATATTTACAATAATTTTTAATAGAGCACTACGTAATGTTTTTAATTATGGAATAGCATCAAATTAATTCCTATGTTCGGGTATTCACCGAAATTGGAAAGATAAACAAAGTAACCTTTTATGTATTGTATAAACGGATTCTTCTCTTGAATTGATAGTTTGGCTTTGGACTTAATCATTTCATTATCTTACTCATTCGTTAGCATAGCATATAATATTATATTTTGTTAGAGTCATTATTAAAAGAGTGGAGTGCCGCATCAAGGCTCGTTTCGGTAAATAATATCAATATATCAATGTAAGTTTATTATGCTATGACATTTAACATATTACTATACATCTTAACTTTCACCTTCAGCTATGAAACAAGTTCGCACTTGCTATTTAACATTTAGTGGCTACGATTTTTACTGAATCAGCCAGTGGTAAAGTACGGTACTGCGTATTAAATAATCAAACCAGCAGAGTGTAACGAATGCCATGTAAAGCGGCAACAGTTATAGAATGTTCTTTAATCATACAATGAAAAATATTTTCACTATATTAGATGAAACACAAATACTGTTTTTGTGTGATGGCGTTTTAAATTTTACGAACGACAAGATTTGTAATGTAGCGTTCCTTATTTACTTACAGAATACCCATACAAATATGAAGTATAAATCTCTGAGAGGATTTATGAATAAGAAAAACTTAAGTAGACCGTATACATATAAAAACAAATCATTGGTTATCGATGGACTTTGTTTCAAAGAAATGTATATGAAGAGTCATTGTCAGTCTATATTCGGAGGAGAATATGATAGATTTGCAAGCTACCTAAAACAAGTCCTCGCTTCTTATATCAAAAGTAATATTTCATGCTACATAGTTTTCAATGGGGCTATGCATGCCGATTTGAATAAGCGCAAAGAAATACAACAGAACATAATTGACAGAGTCGATTCGTTTGAACCGGACAAAAAGAATGTATACTGTGAACCAGTATTTGTCAAAGACGTTTACAAAGATGTCTTGACAGAGTTGGGCATTAAATATTATGTTTGTGTGTACGACTCTAAGCATGTCCTATTTAATCTGGCTAGAAAATTGAGGTGCCCAATTCTTACAAATAATATTGAATATGTTTTGTATGGTATACCAGTAATACCATTTAAGTCAGTGGTGTATAACAAGGCAAATAACCATGTCAACTGTTTAATATATCATGTAACATTATGGAGGCGATGTTACTTGTTGTCTGATGATATCACGAGTGCACTATTGACAATGTCCGATGAAGACAGCGGATTCTACAATGAACTTCTTAATACATTTCGATGCAGATCATACAGTTTCATACCTACAATACTGTATTGGATTAGACGACAGAGTATGGAGAGTGTGAATAGATTTATGAAAAGTCACCTGAAGCCAGAGAGCCAAGAAGTATTTAAGAACACCATAACTGAATTAAGAAATTTGTTTGTGGTTGCACCCAATTTGCCTGCTGTGGACTTTCTTACTAAAACTTTATATGTCATCACTGACAATAATCGGTTTGAACATGCCGTTGGAACTGGATCGGTTGCAATTCAATTTATTAATTTAAAAAATTATGGAATACTTTCGGGGTCATGGCTTGTTTGTGATAAAAATAGAGATGATGCAATGTTGCCAGCCGTTGATATTGCTTTTCACGCATTGGGAATACTAACAAATTCGTTGGAAGTTGAAATAACTTTTGTGGGCAGTGAACATGGTAAAAGTTATACAGCAGTAATAAAAAAAATATTAAAAATACAGAGTAACACAAAAGAAGCCAAGACCAACACACACAAAAACAATTTAAATTCATCTGACCAATTTAAAAATTTTGTTATTGAACAACTACCAGGATTCCATATGAATATGTTGGAAGCTGTCCCAGAAGATTGTTGGATTCTTTTAATTTCCATGTTATATTATAGTGTAAAAGCGGAAGGGCAACTCAGAGCAGAAGTATACTGCATTATTTTGTCATATGTATTGTTAGGCCCGGTTTCAGAAAATGTAGGTTTGATAAAACGGTGTAATTTCTCCGTAACTCATGGCATTGCAGAGGGAGAAAATAGTGAAGTGAATGGAGAAGTAAATAATAAGAGTAATAATAGTTTGACTGCTGAGCAATGTGCACAAGCGGCAAACGCTGTAATTGATTTGTTTTATGTACCAGAACACGGTTTGAACCAAATTTTCGATCGTAACACACTACATACTTTTACAGAATTTCAGCATTGTTTGCAATTTATGAATTATTTAAATAGACTTTGTGGTGGGAAGATTAAATGCACTGCATATCATAAGACAATTAATTGTACTTTTATATATAATCTTTATGTTCTTATCAAGGCCCAAAGCTCACCTGATGATTATATAGAAAATTTACTGAACTGCCCTTCAGTTTATTCGTTTTTCAAAAATATTTTGCTCACCTATTTTGATTGTCTTTCATCTCTTAAAATAGATAACGAATGATATTATTTCAACAAAACACAAATTTGAAGAGGCCATTTTCCTATCCAAAAGTTTCAGCCTATAAAGTCAATATATCAGTATTGAGATCAAAAATTATATAACCAAGTTCTTTGGTGACAACAAGCAAATACATATGTTTGGTTCAGGCAAATCAATCAGCTTTGTCACTTTTAGTGGTGTTAGATAAATTTGAATCTTTAAAAACACTTTCATTATAAGCTTAAACACAGTTCTCAACTTTATTTTGTATTTGACTTGGCATTAGTTTGTTAAAACATAATGGTTTAATGTTTTTATGAATATTATCCAAAGCGAGATCTGAATAATACTTTTGTGAAATCTAAGATTCAAATGAAAAAGAACACCCTAAAGTCGTTCCTTGAATTGTAGGGCTTTTACAACAACATTAGCAGTAAATTGAGTGCAATTTAAATAACGACAAATATTTTAGTCACACTGATGAAAAATCCAAGTAGCAGGTGCATAAGTGGTTTCCATGGCGACCTTATTTGCTCCGCCATTGCGCGCTCTTTGGACTAGCCTCGTTGCGCAAATCGAATAATAGTTACAAGATATACCCACTGTTCAAGAAACAATGACATGACCGTTATAATCAGAAGACAACTCAAAGATTCTTTTTCGTGTTTTATTAAAATACATATATGCGTGTTATTTCACAATTGACCGTCATTGTTTATCATAGATTGACGACAGTTTTGTTTCGTGCATTCAACAAGATTTTCAGCGTGATCCAGTTGTATCGTATATAACATATGCCATACGCCAAAATAAATAAATAACCGTCACGCCAGGTCCCTAGCGGGATAGGCAGAGTGCACCGAGTGCCAAACGTCTCTGTCCTTGCAAACCTGACGCGCTTCGTCTACATTCATCAGTCTCTTCATACATAAACACCGGTTTCGGAGGCTCTTGACTCCCCCATTCTCCAGTGCCCGACCTATTTGGTCGAGATAGGAGAGCCTTGGCCTCCCTCGATACCTACGTCCATCAACACTCGCGTTGTATATATAATATCTTTTTAATTTGACAAGATAATTAGTTTTCCGTGTATTCTGGTTTACCTCCGAGTTGTATGTTAATATAGGACCACACGTTTTCTATAGGATTTGCACCTCAAGGCATTGCCGGCTACTACATGGCCGTAATGTTATTTTGCCGTTTCCATGCACTGTACCGTTTACTCGGATTTTACTCAGGTTGTGTATGACCCATAAAACTTTTCTGTAAACCTCATTATGTAATTTTTTTTTACGTTGCGCAATCTTTTACCAGTTTATATGTACACAATTTCTGTCCCTCACCATGATGAACCAGAAAAACCGCTTCGTAAAGTTTTAAGTATTTTTCACTCATTGTTACAACAATTTTCTAGTATAAATAATATTGAATCCTTTAAAAGTTATACCGTGTACGTAGCCATGTCTTAAATATTATTACAACAATAAAGTTATGACGCTGTATCGTCCATTTTTCTGATAAATAGCTTTCACGTTCTTGTTGAAATGGGTGAAGATAATCTATTTTTATAGAGGCCGGCCATCCTAACAGCAAGAAGATTAATTTCATGTTATCGTAGTGCATGTATTTTTGATTAAATTAAAAAAAAAATCTTAACATTACATTTTTTATTGTCATGTAAAACTTGTTATATCCTATAAATGTTAAATACTTGCTAGAATTACTTGGTAATTTTTTTTCTTTATTTTTTATATTTTGAAAATCTAAACTTTTCATGTATGGTAGGTTAATTAATGATTAATGTCTGTTTGATATTTGGTTTGGGTATATATTCATATTCTCGGGAACATTATTTTTGTCTGGTATACTACTTGTCTTTAGGCCATTTACTTTTTAATCTAAGAATTTTGTCGTATTTGATTACGTTTCATATTTTTCAATGTATAGTTAACATTAAGTGTTAATAATTTTTTCTATATTAATATTTGGTGCCATTTGATTTCCTACTTTCCAAATAAACGTTTTGACAATCGAAGTTCGCTTGTGTTTTGTTTCTACGTCATTTTTAAAAGTGGGTATGTCAAAGATCGTTAGTTACGGCGTTGATCTAAATTATTTTCAGTCGCGGCGCATTTTCTCCGCAAATTGTTCCGTTTTTTTTTCACCTCTCGGGGAAATGTGATTGACGTAAAGCGATTACGGCTGTAGCTCAGTCCGTGCGCGGCTGTGCAGTGCGAACGCAGACACGGCGCGCGTTCCCGCGCATTATCATTGGGTTCTTTATTATTACTCACTATCAGTCACGTGACACGTCAAAATGTAACCGGGCCGTTCAATAGTGGACAAAAAATTACCTCAAGTTTTCCTTCTGAACTTTCATTGAGAAAGTTTAGCAATGGAATTTAGAGATATTAAAAAACATATAAGCCAAATATCGGTGTAACAATATTTAATATTGATTGAGAAAACAAATAAGAAGAGTAGTATTTTTATATAAATACGGGACACTTCTTGTAAGCTATTTAAATATTTTACGATTTTGTCTTATAGCATTTGCTTTGATTAAGGCTGTCGAGCCTATGCCTACTTATAGACTCGTCGAGAGTTCTGGGACTTTGAGTCAAATTTTACGAGGGCTTCGAATGTTAAAGATGTGTTTCCTTAACGTGCTGCGCCTCCATGTATCTCAAACACAGCGCCAGAAGCGGCTGTACAAGCAGTACATGGAGCAATTGACTGGCGCGTATGTCGAGAGATATACAGATTTGAGTATGCCGTGGAATCCGAGATACGACTACCGTAATGCTTCACCAGAGTGGCGATACTCGTTGCCTTGCGACGAGCGTTGGTACGAAGCGGAGTGCTCGAGGTCTTGCTGCGGTACAGAGTGTTCTGACAGCGGGAGATGTTCTTCGCCCTGTTGTTCCGAGGTGATCTTCAACGGTGGGCAGCATTTCAGCGGTAAAGGAGTTAATCAACATGTCTGTCGACGCTACGCGATTTGTTACCCGGGAAACTTCGGGTAAGTGATACTGGATGTTAGATAATGTTATTTCTAATCGAACACTTTTCAATTTGAAAGTTCTAAATAAACAAATAATAGTTCAGGGTACTTACGACGATTCTACACCAAATATAAATATGTATAAGCATTCTTGTAATATGATACTCTAATGTTTAACTTTTTTAAAGTATTCTGAGATTTTTATGTACATTGAGACATGTAATTACTTGTAGAGGAATAGGTTGGATCATAAAAAACCTGCCATCTGTTACGCATTTGCACAGTATAGCTACGTCCATGGGAAATATATGAACTGCGCTTTTCACACAAGTACACTCAATTGGAACGATTTTATTCCGTAAAAGATCCAACAAAAAGACAATTGACAATGATATTTGTTGATTACATAAGGTATCGGATGTCTGCAAGTGTTATAGTGCTGATCTCATTTTCTCTGGATTTTTTCTTACAATATATTTTTATTGCTTCTTTCCTATTGCTATAAGAAAGGAAGATAGACAAGTAAAGAAAATATAAGACATTGTTTGTAATATTGTAATATTTATTATTTCCCACTATAAAAATGATTTTAATATCTACTATAGTTATGAAAGTAGAGGATTAGGGTATGTTGTATAAATGAAATATATTTTATTTCTTTACAAAGTACATTAATGTTCGTAATAGGCGTAAAAATTATATCTCCTCTTAGATCGCTGATAGAGGTGCATAAGATTGACTATATAACATAAATACACTAAAATTATCTGTCCTGTGACAGCTCATGCAGCAGCTTAGGATCCAAAAATCCTCTAGTAGACTGCAAAGCTGCAAGGATGAAGGCAGATTAGGGTCAAGCTATTAATATAATAGATTATAGACTTGACTCTACCCCATGCGTTTGTTTCAGTCGGCTTGAATGGGAAAGTTAAAATTGGGCATAGTCGAAAACGAATCATGGTCCAATTACGACAAAAGCAGAAGCCACAAAAAGTTGTTGACATAAAAACATTTTGAACTTTATCACAGTAAACTTGCGAAGAGGCGACAATAAAAAAAGAACCTGACTGTCCGAAGTACAAGTTCATTTCGCTGGACCCGAAACAATTCGTTGTCAGACCATGTCAATATTTAATATGTTTATCTTGGAAATGGGTCATTGGTGATGTAAAAACGCGATGGAAAAGTTGCATAAAACCATTCAAGCGTGACGATTGGCGTGTATCGCGTCTTGTATGTGCCGAGATAGCACTCTGTGGGTACCGGTGCATTCAAATGGCATGCAAACAACAACTGCAGCAAAAGCCACTGTCCTCGACTCTGTAAAAATAACATTCTAGTACACTGTATATGTACGTCTTCACGAGGTTATGCAATTTATTTCTTTAGAATATACATATTTACAATAGATTTTATGGAACTATACAGTTATTTATAATGGGTCTATGACTGATGGAATTCCAGAGTTATTTAAATGTCTATCAACTGCGCCGAGTACCCAATATCATTTTCCTGTACCCGTTGTTGACCACTTATGTAATTTTTATGTAGTGTAGGAAATGTATAAAAGTACTGTCACGATAACGTTATTACCAAATTTAATATTTGCACGTTTTCATGTTTAGATAATTATCGTGTGCTAAAGAGAACCTTAAGTGCACTGCTGCCATTATTTTTAATGTCTTGAATGTGACTGGCAGAGTACATTTACTACACCCAAAAACACAGTTGTCGCTAATATTCTTTAAGCTCGTTCATAAACAGACGAATGATTTTTAAACTGTTCCTTACGTTGTTTAAGCTCGTTCATAAACAGACGAATGATTTTTGAACTGTTCCTTACGTTGCTCGAACACGTTCATAAACAGACAAATGATTTTTAAACTGTTCATTACTTTGTTTAAGCTCGTTCATAAACAGACGAATGATTTTTAAACTGAAGTTAAAATGGTGTAATAATGATAGTAATAATAATAACTCAATTATTCATCATTACTAAGCTCAGCTCGCTTATTTATATTTTATATCCGTGTTATACAAGAATTGAATTAAATTTTATTATTATAATAAATAAGCTACAATCTTAAATAAAAATATCTAAGTTTCACAATGTTTATATGAGGAACGAAGATTGGTTGATGCAATAAAGTGCTTTAATAATTGCGTGCTTATAATAACCAAGTCATTGGGTCTCATTCGAAGCAGTTCATTCAAATGACATCGACCCTTGTCCTATTCATCGATAGTACTTTTAAAGTTTCCAGGATGAGTGTCTTATGAAAACAATTAATTCAATATCGATAATAATTTCTTAAATAAAATAAATAAATAACCGTCACACCAGGTCCCTAGCGGGGTAGGCAGAGAGCACGGAGTGCCAAACATATCTAACCTTGCAAACC
>DVPR01000463.1:0-13872 GCA_018239345.1 Oxynetra stangelandi
TGCATGAAGGGACTGATGAATGTAGACGAAGCACGTCAGGGTTGCAAGGACAGAGATGTTTGGTACTCGGTGCTCTCTGCCTACCCCGCTAGGAAGCTGGTGTGACTGTTGTTTATTTATTAATTTTAAATGTTGTAGTTGATTTATGTTGCAGTTAATATAGTAGTTTATAGAAGCTATGTGCACTCAATTAAAATCATACTTTTATTAATGAATATGAAATGTTGTTGTTGTTAAGCACAGCCAACATCAAAGGACCACAAAGTGTTAGTGTAGTGTAGAGTAGTATATGCTTGTAGAATAATTTAAAATAGCGAAAGCAATATATATTTTTTAAATAAGTAGTAAATTAATTGTTACGAAAAGTTTTTTTTTGGAAAATAAGTCATCAAACACTCTTAAAATCGCATTAGTATCTGGAGCTAATGTTAGCTATAAAAGTGTTTAATGCACTTCCTCGATATCTTATGTGCTTTGAATATTGCCATTCTGCATGCTATTCGCAGTGCACATCTCGTTATCGTATCTCCAAGACCTTCGGGTCAACACTCTGGTCGTAGGATGTAACAAGGGCATGTATAATGGGAACACAATTATCTTGTTTACCAAGGAGTTGAGGAATATATTATTACCTTTGTAATGTAATCTAGAACTGCAGTCTGTATTGCTAACATAGTGTAGGATTATAGATAGGAGTATCCTTCCTAATATTGTAATAATGTTCTATAGATTATGATAAAAATTTGGATAATAATAGTATGTCTAAAAAGTTATTTCAATGTTTTTTCTGAGAAAACGGAGATTCAATTTTGCATTCAACCGTATTAACGGCTTTTATTCTAATATAGGTAGAAAAGCAGCGTCTCTGCTGCGTTACTTACATAACATCAACAATGGCATACTTAACTGCTTATAGCGCCACCTAGCCTTATAGCGCCTTATAGCGCGGGGTAGAGCTAGTCATAGGGCACCTACAAAATATTTATAAACAACTATAATATTATCATATTATTAATCACACACAGTCCAGAGGATTGTCTTGGAAATGTCCTATAAACCATGTGTTTAAGATGAAGGTCTATATGTAAAACTGGGTAAGTCTAGAACTTATGCCATGCTAGAAGAAATTATTGAGGCACCTAGTTAGTTGCATAATTATAAGCTAAAAACTCTTAGAACTAGATCTCTGAAAAGCGACTAGAATTAATAAGTTAAAATAAAAAAATACGTGAATATTTTTTGTACTTTTTCATTTAAGGGTTGAGTGTTTCTCCCACTGCTTCAGTTAAAAGAGATCGTTTGTAAAAGTCGTTTATTACCCGCGTTAATGTTACAAGTACTTCAATAGACAACTTGGTAAACTTATCTCTTCATATAGTAGGAGAGAAAGTCATTACGCTTTGCACTGAGATATTAACTAACAAACTATGGACTGTAATTATTGTCTAAAATAAAGTTTGTTATTATTATTATTAAATTAAATGATCAATTGAGAATATCGCTCGCAATAATCTGAAGAGAATTTAATTTTCCGACTCTTTACGGAGACTCAGTGGCGTCGCCATTTTGAAACCGCGGATTAAATGTTATTTCAATCCTGTTCTCGAATTGAATCGAAGTTTGGTTTTTGATCCGAATTAGCGATGATATATATATTAAAAATAAATAAAAAATGCGCTCAATTTATTTAGTTTTTTAGCTTCTATGATCTTTTTAATTTGAAATGCAAATATAATCCTACTCGCGTTGCTAATAATGACCGTATTGTTATAAATCAAACCCGCAACGACCCACACAATCGCCATTGTGATCCAAACAAATTATTTCTATTTAAAATTATTTCTTTTTTCAGATACATTTTGTACGAACGCAAATCAAATATGTTTTTCAAAAAAAGATTCCGTATGTCGACTAGTACCAATTCGCCTCAGCAACTTTCTTATTTACTAGAATTCGCATTATTTATTCAACGTTCGAATATAAGTCAGCTGACTTTGATATGTAATCCGACGCAGGTGTAATTGACGTAAAAGGAGCGTTTTAACGCAAACAGCTTTAGGATTGAAAACACTTTTATTCTTCTCATACTGAACAAAGTTTATTTACATTGAGGTGCAAATACGGGTTAAGTTATGTAAGTTTCTGCGTTTGGAGCAGTCAATTGTAATAAGAGTTTAAGTTAAAAGATACATTATAGTGTATTTAACATACCTAATATGTTTGTTCAGTAATTGTCCTTTGTCAAACAGCACCATTTTGGTTCCATAGTTGGTTCAATTTTGTTTATACATATTTCTTAAACGTTGCGCAGCTCTAGGATTTGTTATTCAATTTTTATAGCTTTTATTGTTATTATCCAATTTATGTATATAGATTTACGTAAATGAAAAGTATTATGCTATCTTGTTTATTTACACGCGCAATTTTTAATTTATAACGATGTATAAAACGACGTCACGGAAATGTAAATAATTTTATACACTATTATTGCTGTATAATACGATTTCTTCTCATATTTCACTCTTCACGTATGCAAGTGGAAAGTACTCGGGGTTCATGACACGCTATCACGTGTGTAATAGGCGGTTCTGATAAGAAATGTGCATGCCAATTGATTGTCGGCTGAGCAAAATGTTCCACTTGCAATACAACATATCGTAAGTAATTTTAATTATATGTTTCTTTTAGCATACAGATTTCAACAGAGGCCAAGGCGGAATGCGCGTGTTTACAGTGTTTAGGATTTTTTTTATTGTGTACAGCTGTCACAGCTGCGCGCGCGTTTTATTTACCGCCAATTTTTTATTTCAAATAAGGATCACTAGTGACACGTAAGGTCGTTCTGCCGCTATTTGCGCCCAAACTTAAAAATAATGTAGGTGTTTTTATTAATGTAGAAATCGGCGATCGATACCTATGTTATAGTAACTATAAAAACGCTGCAATTCCATCTATAATGCATTGCGTTTTTTTATTTCATTTAACTGTTGAAATATGTATAAAAATTATGTATAGCTTTTAAGCGGTGGTATATCGTTAATGCTCTATGTTGCAGCTTCCGTGGAAGCCAAGTGCATGACGATTTCCCTTGGTCTTGGAAAGCTTGTTAATCTTATCATTGTTAAACAACCATAATTAAATTAAATATGTGGCCCTTAAACTTGTTTATAATGGTTACCATGACGACGTATCTTTATTAAGTTAGATGAGTCGCGTGTACGTAATAGGCCGTTATTTATTTCAGGTTATTATTTGCTGCTAGACCTACTAGGTATTAGTGTTACAAAGGGCGCGACTTGCGAGTGGAGCGAGCCAAACCGCATCTATGTCACCGAATGTTCTATACTTGTCTATGCCTTGTTTTTAGAAATAAAGCAGTAGTTTTATTTTATGCCATCGGAAATTTTTATTGTGACTTTTTTTTCTTCTTGTGACTAGCAAAACGCGCAGAAGACATTTATAGAACAGGTAGGTAGTAAATGGGGCAGTGGTGTGTGCTTCAATTGACCATCGATTTAATAAAATAATAAATCACTTATAATTTTTGAAGCACTATTTTTACCGTTCAGAAATCAGTATTTATGTCGGGTAAAAAAATTGGAGCTGAATTTCATCAGTGATTCCGCGATCATAAACAGATGAATGTACCGAGTTGGAATTTTGCTATTCATTTCGTACAACGAACACTTGATTTATACAAACCTGTATTCGAACCGGCTATAGAGAAATACGACAGAACTTTGTTGCATTGCGTTCTTATAATGGATAAATATTGAAAGTAGTAGCCTTTGTTGGTTCGAAGAAATTGAAGTATGTATATAAATTTAAGTGGTAGACCTTGGCAGCAGCCGGTAATAAGGTCGATGCATACTAACACGTAATTATGAGAAATTAGTGTAATATTTATCAATTGAGTTTGCAATGCGGTTCTCGCTATTATTCACTGGGTTTCGTTCAACAGATTTGTATGGCCGATACATATTAAAATAGATACAGATAAACGGTGGTACATCATCATCTGTATCAACCTATTTACTGTTCCACAGTTAGACGCCGACTTCGCTTAACATTAGTTTATGGTCATAGACAAAGCTGGTCGAAAATAGGTTCACAGGCGTTAAAAAAAAATATCCTGCAAAGTTAGCAGGCGTAAAATTTCTCCCGCCATTTTTTTGTTCAAAATGTATATACTTATTATGAAAAGCGGAACGGTTACCGGAAATGATACACGAAACTAGCGCAATGTTAAGGTTAACTCTAAGCCACTAACGCCGACTACGTTAAAATAAAATCAGAAGTGTTATATTTATTTAATAATATTTCCCTTGGAGAGTTATTTCCAAATCGTCTGAGAAATACGAAGCGTATAATAAACAGAGTTATTCAGTTTGGTCTCGAGGCGAGGCGAACATTGAAGTGACTTTGTTTTTTTTTTTCAAATCGCAGCAAAAAACTCGTACGGTTCCATCAATTGGAGCAGATAACGAGAAACGTAGTGTCTCCCTCTTACAATTATTTTGTTGGCGGTGTTTTTTTTAGGTGTTTTAACTTTGGGACCTTTAACTTTCCGCTCCGGTGACGTGAAGTTCGAATGCTGACGTCTGGTTTTATACAGTTTATACGATTTTTATAATAAATACCACTCGCCAAAACGGCGAAGGAGAATATCGCCAGGAAATCGACTCACACACACACACACACACCTTAGAATTCTGCATAATGTTCTCCAAGTCATGTGAAGTCATCGAACTTGGGTAGCGTGGTGAACTCGGACCATAGAGCTTTTTTTAACTATGAAAGGTTTATGATGATGTCGTTGCTTTGTACTGGAACAAAACTATTTTAATATCTTATTTCGTCTCAATTCTCATATAATAATATAGCGTTATGTATGTACGTACATATAATGAGGCTTTATCCATTAAAACATTGTATATTATTTATAGATTTAATTTTACTTAGCTTTAATTTTACTTTAATTTTAGCTTTTACGCATATTGTATGTATAGGTGCTGTAGGGAAAGAGATGATGTAGTTATTATTATTATTATTAATAATAATGTTTTATAGACGCGGGTAGGCTATTGTCAGACCTTAATTAATAGACACATCACTCATAGTACACACGCACACGCACGCGCACTCACGCACGCAC
Source organism: Oxynetra stangelandi (assembly GCA_018239345.1). Taxonomy (NCBI): domain Eukaryota; kingdom Metazoa; phylum Arthropoda; class Insecta; order Lepidoptera; family Hesperiidae; genus Oxynetra; species Oxynetra stangelandi. The sequence goes on from DVPR01000463.1 coordinate 5,156, forward strand.
GCACGCACGCACACACACACACACGCACACACAAAGAGAGCACAGAAAATTAATCATGATATAAAGTATGTACAAGCAACAGATCCGCCAGAGGTGGGTCAATAATTGAAAGCAAACTATGTGCAACTTATATACTTAAATTAGTCTTTGTTATAATTGAAAATGTCAATATATAATTCCATTATTATTTACAATTATTGCATTGTATCTGTTAGGACAGGAATATTCGGCACTCGTTGCTACGTGCCTACCCCGATCGGGACCTGGCGTGATGATATGTGATGTTCTTGTTGTATTATTCGATTATTTGACTGCACCCTTCAGGAGGGCCTCTGCGAGTCACTGCCGAACTTCGTCGGGCGCAGCAACGCCATGGGCGTGGACCTGAACCGCGACTTCCCGGACCAGTTCGACAGGAACAAGTCGAACGCCGAGGAGTACATCTTCGGTAATCGGCAGCCGGAGACCGCGGCGCTGATACACTGGGTGCTCCGCAAACAGTTCGTGCTGTCGGGAAACCTTCACGGAGGCGCCATCGTCGCCAGCTATCCCTACGATGACTCCAAGTGAGAGCCTGGACATTTGATCCTTAGTCCTCATACAAGTGGTATAATTCTTGATGGTGCCGAGTTCGGAGCGGGTCGTTATTCTTGCAATGAATTAATATGATTAGGGTATAGTATGGAGATGTTGTGAGTTAGATGTATTGATGCGACAAATCTGTTCGATTTAATAATAATAATAGAGTGCCGTTCATGACCAGAACCTCCTGTAATTTAGGGTGTGCAAAAAAAATTCAGGTTAAAGTTGGAGATGTTAGTAGGCAAAAAGAAAAATGCTTTGGACAATTGTATGAGAAAATTTACTGAAATTCTATTACTTTAAGCTTATATGCATGTACAATTGATTATGAGTGGTTTTAATTTTTTTACATTTTAAATTTTAATTGGTATATTTTTCTAGAGATGTCCTTGGAAACTTAATTTCCATTATCCTAAAGTGCCCCTGGTGGTGCTAAGTAATCAATCTATAATACAGTAATGAATGTAGACCCGATTAAACAATAAGGCAGTCTTAAAAAAATACTTGTATGCCCGCAACGGTCTAGTAAACATTTCTTCTCGAACCTTCTATTAATCCAAAATTCGTGCACAGAATACATACTGAAACGATTTCGATTTTATTTTACTGCGACTTTGACAGCACCGGCAAGGACTGCTGCGTGGAGAGCCGCTCGCCCGACGACGCGCTGTTCGGGCGGCTGGCGCGCACGTTCGCGCAGCGGCACGCCGACATGCGGCGCGGCGACGCCTGCGCGCCCGACAACTTCACCGACGGCGTCACCAACGGCGCCTTCTGGTACAACGTGCCCGGTGCGTTCAATTCAAATTCTAATTAAAATTATTTATATTCATTATAAGGTACACATAGGTACACCTAATGAATATCATAATATTCATAGTCGTACCTTGTGGGGACGTTCGTTTGCACTGATACGGGGGGTGCATTTGATGATATTTTATATTTAGATTTTATACTTTCCCGGTGTATAAATTTAATTCGCTGTGAAAGTGTTATTCGCTTGAAAATACTATAGTATTGTACTCGCCAATGTACCGATTAAATAATCTCCAGTTGCAGTTGACTTTCTTTTATTTTGCATGACGGAATAAAATAAAATAAATGAACATTTCGTGTTCACATTTCAAATGGAGAATAATGTCCAAGAACTATGATGAAAAAAAGAAATGTAACACGAATTCACAATTTAGAAGCGGTATCCTTTAGATTAGTGTCAGTGTATCAGATGGAAAATCAGCTGCTCAACATATTGTTTAAACTTGTATTGTAGGCGGCATGCAGGATTTCAATTACCTCTACTCGAACTGCTTCGAGGTAACCTTCGAGCTCTCCTGCTGCAAGTATCCCCTGGCCAAAGAACTGCCGGATTACTGGCAGATGAATCGGGAGTCCTTGCTGGCGTTTATGGAGCAGACCCACATAGGAGTCAGCGGTGTGGTTGTCGATGAAGACGGGGAGCCGATAAAGGTACGGTTTTATATATTTTTATGTTTGCCAAAATTGGAGAATAAGGGTGTTTAAGACTGGATATTTATGCCACATTTTTGTGCAACGCTGTGGGAGACAATTTATACGTACAGGGGACGATTATTATATACAGGGGATGATTCGTACTTAGGTTGTGGTAAGTCAATGGTTTCAATTTTAATTAAAATTAAATACATCATAATCATGAGCTCAAAACTCACTGGCCACTGGGATCGTTGTGACTGCCCCCAGGATAGTTTAGAAAGTTCTAGAATATGTTACCTGCATTCCGGGACGATATAAATGGGAATACCACAATTTTTATTTTACATAACTTTTCTGGTGGATTTTAAGAACGTTTGGATTGGACGTGGATAAGGCGTTTTTCAGGGGTTTTTGACATGCCTTAAGCCCTCCAAATAGGCTTAAAGACTGCAATGTAACTACAGACACTTGAGTCGACTGCTTAATGTGCCTTTTGAAGCGCTGAAACGTAATCGAAAATTTACCATCTGCGGTCAACCATCAGAGAACTGACCGCTGAAAGCGTAACTCTCTTTCATAGATTGTATACAATCCGCAACTGCCAAGGGTTTAAAATGTCATCGTTCGTTCTAGAATGCCCAAATCAGAGTGATGGAAATCGACCATCCGGTGAGCAGCACCGAGCATGGGTCATACTGGCGGATGCTGCTTCCCGGGGACTACAATATCACGGTCAGCGCTGCCGGGTAAGATTGTCTCACGATTATATAACAAACTAAATATTTATACCACAAAAATGTCAAGACCATACAGTGGCTAGCTTGGAGATTTCTGTTGGTGAACGCTGAATAGTTTATTAATTATTATAGTCTTCAATCATTCACTCATTAAATGTATCATTTATTCATTAAATGAATCATTGAAAAAATAAACACAGATCATTCATTCAACACAGATATTATTAAAAAGAGACTTCACTTTTCAATTGCAAATATTTATATTTCCAATTCTATGAACTTTCATGTAGGTTTAAATAAGTGCTCTTTTTATTGATAACCATTGGAAGAGTGAATGATTTATGGTGTACCGAATTTTTCTTTCATTTGGACTTTCGTATGTGTTTTTCAACACAATTTTTCATCACGATCGTGTGCCTTAGAAAGAGAAATAGTAAAAATTTTTCAAAAGAGATAAGATACGGCTGTATCATTAATTGGTCGTCCGATATAATTTTCAGGTACATGCCTCAACCTCCTGTCACCGTCACCATCACGCAGGACGAACCGACCACAGTCAACTTCACACTCCACCGTCAACCACGTTCCCTCTCCGACGGTAAGTTGCCACCGACGCTACGGTACCACGAGAACAGCGGCGTCACACTAACCTATTGCTGGGTGCTGGTCACTAACCTGGTCCTGGTGTTGATCGTCAAAGGATAGTCCCGGGGGTGGAGGGGGAGGATCTTGGGGCATTATGTAGCGTCCCGTGTGCGGCTCGAACGTCGCAGGAGCGTCGGGGTGGTGTACTTCGACGGTGCGAACGGTTGGTCGAGGGGGGAGATGGTGCACGGCGAGGGGGACAGTAATGGCAAAAAAGGGGGAGTAGTTTACTATCATGGGCTTTGAGAATTGTTGGGGTGTTTTAGTGAAGGGAATAAGGGTGTGGTATATATACCGACTGAACGCCATTAGTGTCCAAAAAGGGCAATAGATGACGGGATAGCCTTGGTTTTTGCTTATGGATGTCTCCGCTGACAACCAGGTGGGTAGGGCAGGGGGCGATGGAATGGTGGAATATTGATGTAATAATGAACACGTGAGAAACGCTAGTAGTTTACATGTTGTGTGGATGGATTTATGAGGTGAACGGACGTTGAGGGGTGATTAATAATGACAGTCCGGAATGTGGTTTCATTATTCCCCACCGATGCTGATAGTGTCATGTGGAAGTTGGTAGCAATATTTTAAATTCGAAATGTTACTGCTTTATAGTACATGTACTGCATACATAAATTGTGGGTGTCAACGGTTAATTTATATGGGTCATAGATGTGTACTGAGTTTTTTATATATGCTTATAACCGATATCGGTGATCTCTGCCCACCCCGTTAGGGGACTGGCGTGACGGTGTTGATGATATCATTATTATAGAACAGATATAAAAACATAAGACCATCGAATTGGGTTCAATTTTATTAATACAAAAAAGGCATCCATTATCGCCCAGTGACCCGTTGAAAATTTCTAAATAGGTCTCAAGCACCTTATTCTTAGTGTTCCTTTTTGTATCCTATTCGTCTACTATGTTCTAGAATAAGTGTCTCGTGCCGCAAATACAATTTTTTATTAATGATTGATATTTTCTCGATCTTTTAGATCGTTTACGAGATTACCGAGTTCGTTAAGTCGACATTAATGTTAATTCCAACCGTAAGTTGCGCTGGTGTTGGTTTTGTGTGAGTTTTTAGTTTTTTTTTAAATGTACGTTTTTAATTTGTGTGAAAGCGAAAGTGTTAATTAATTTCCACAAGTTTTTTTTTCTTCGTGTATCACGATCGGTTTTGTTTATTGTTTGCCATTTTAAAGCGTGTTTGGTCGACTCTGGATGTTTTTAATGTTAGGGGTATTCGATTATTCGTTATCTTTAATAAAATCGATTAAAATGATTCCGCTTATGTAGATCCTCTCAGGATTATGTAGGTGACTAACTGAACTTGAAATACATAATATCTATTTGTATATAAACGATGTATAATCAGTTCTGTTGGCACTTTGTGTATATCTGAACTGTAGCGAAGGTTGTGAGTGATTTTTCTATAACAGTTAGAGAGAATAATCGATATTAAACTACTGATTAGTAGGATAGAATTATTTAATAGTAAATTTTATCAGCGGTTTTGATCGCACGCTTGCAGAAGCAATTTTATAGTATTAAATGTACCAGTATTATCTATTGTGCAGTTAAAATGTAGAGGACAAAAATAGGTTTTTTTTTTAAATAAAAAAGAACTTTCGAGAAAACGCTCGTCTTAATAAGCTGTTTAGGTTTTGCGATACGAAAAATGTATAGGTAATGTTAAGATTTTAATAAGGAAGTAGGAATAGGTCCCTAATGTCTTGGTTAATTAGGATCATATTAGGACTGATCAAAGATAAATCTTTCTTTCTACCTCTTACTGGTAGAAGACAGATAGCAAGGGGTTGTCGATATTAAGTATGCCTCTAACCTATCATTGTGTTGGTTTCGATTCAAATTCAATACAGTTAGTTGCGCCATCTTACGTCGTTTTCCAGAAGCTTATCTCGAAAAACAATTCAATCCTATCTAGGCATATCGTTACCAAAGCAGATAATCTTCGAACTTATACTTAAATATATTACATTATTTACTTCCGATATGCATAATATGTTATATAGTTCATTATATTATGCATATTAGGAAAAACTTTTTTTTTTGGTGTTTTTAACGATTTTTATTGTAAATGCCTATTTAAATCTTATCATATTCAAACAAAATGCAGTTGTAACCAACTATCGAAGTACATTTTACATCTCTTTCTCTCTCTCATACAATACTAACACCAATGATGTCTTGAGCGGTTAAATTATTTTTTTAATCGCATTTTAGACGTAGAATTGGTCGTCGCTGACATATTGTGTGTGTGTGTTTTTTAACTAAAGCCTACAGTGTGTGCCAACGTGGTTAATGTTCTGTTTACCTTCGTCCGTACGGCTCCAGCCTCTTTGATGCTTTGTAATTAAAAAATATCAAGTCAACAGCGCCATGCCGGGGACATGTTTGTGACAGGCGTTTTAGGCGGATTTTAGGCGGATTAGGATTAGTATAGAAAATATATTCAATCAGAGATAATGTCGGGGATAATAGACAGAGCAGTTATTTAGCGTGGATTGATTTAGAATATATATTTTTACTATATAATAAATAGATATAAAAACAATTGCGATATAAAAAACGAATAAACTACTAAATATTGTTGGGCTAGCTGTATTAGTTTTAAAAAATCTCCTTCTCCGTGGGAAGCACATGTGCCAAGTTTCATCGAAATCGGATAGTTATTTTCATTAGTGTTTATTGTATACTTGCATGTCTGTGTCTTGTCTGTTCTAGTTGTCGTATCGTATACAATTTTCTTCGTGATACTAATCGAGTGAATAATAATCGTTTTTGTATTAAAATATTGAATATGATACCATATTGTAACATGTTACTAATTATATTAACAATGCATTGTGCTCTGTATATATTGTAATTTAATTGTACTAATTGTATTAATTTCTTTATATGTGTTGGGATTTTTAACATGAAGCTTTATTTAACCAATTTTTCTTTTTCTTTGTAATACAGTTCATTGTGTGCAAAATAATTGAAGATGTTATATTGAAAAGAACATTTGATAATAATTAAATTAACTTATAATGTAAACTCTGGTCACAATAAAGATATACATTTTTCTTGTAATATAAAAACAAATAACTCTCAATGTTGCGCTTAATTTTTAATTTGCAACGCTGTAAAGTATAGTTCGCGCAACGAGTCTTGAGTTTTGGCGCTTGTGTGAGTTCACTGCTGAAAGTAGAGATAGCACAAAAAAATATCCAATAAATGTATTTCAATTAAATTGTGTTCGTCAACAATGCAATTGCTATTCGGTCCTGATCTTTTTCTCTTACATTACGTCTCCAGATAATATTTCAATCCCATGTAATGTGGTTTATGATCAATAATTCTCATAAGGCATTGTGGTATTTTGCTCTTACTTCTGTCTTTTGATTAATCTACCGTTCGTTACTATCTATTGCATGATTACATACATGCTTATTTTATTGACTGTCTGGTTTGTTCGCTTAGTAAACATTTTTTGCTATCGCGACCCTTGCGGTAAGACTATTATCAATGTTATAACAGAAGTTTCGTAGATGTCGCCACTTTTGAATGTTATCTGTGTAAAAGAAAAACGAAATCGCCTTTTTCACTTCCTAATAAATCGTTCTCTTATATTTGTATGAGATTTGATTATATTATTAAAATAACTGAAACTAATGAAATAAATCCAAAAAATAATTTTCTGCCATAATATGAAATCGACATATAATAATATAGCATATGCTTCACTGCCAACGGTACTGGAGGTGAAATGCGGGGTGTGCGGCGCGGGGCGGGGCGTTTACTGAAATTTAGTTCAAACTGGTATTCTTGGTACTTGTCCAAACCAATAGCCCTTTTAAAGGGCCTTTGTATATACTCTTACAAATGCCAAGCTCATATCGCTCAGTTGAGACTATATGAAGTTTAATTATATGTGTATACTTTGGCGAATCCCTTTTGTTAAACTTTCATTGGGTGTTTGCTGAAGGTGATTCGTCTATGAGGTTGTAAAAGGCAGTATTTATCGAGTATTATTATTGTTAATAATTTTTCTATTACTAACTACATATTGTATTGAAGTTTATTACATATTTTCATTTTACCAATTCAACTGTATTGTAAATTTGTAGATAAATTATTTTATGATAGTTGAGATTTATAATGTGTCAAAATCCTGTGATAGTTTTATCATGTTGTTGTGGGTGTAAATATTTAGTATTTCAATGATCTCGGACATCATGAATGTAACGTATCCTTAGTTGAAATGAGTATTGTATACAATATATACAATTCAATATGATGAAAATTAATTACAATATGACATTGAAGAATTTAATTGTTGTTAAAATTTTATTTTTCACATTGATTGTATTCAACATATGTTTTTTGTCAAAGAACAATTTTGCTCATTGATGTAAATAAATAATGTTTAGTAATAAATAATATTTAAAAAAATATTGCTTCCGTTTTAATATTAACAAATTTTTTTTCGTTAACATTCAGTGTTGTTCATTTTTAATTTTTGTTTTTTTTTTGTGTATTCCTTTTGGTTTTGGGTTTTTTTAACTCTTGTTACGCCCTCTTGATTTGCCCTGTCGGTTCTAATTCTTTCTTTCTTTCCTATAAATCCTCTTTAGAACTGTTTTAATGAAGTAGAAGACTGGGAGAGGGAGACACGAGTATTGATAATACACAATACACACTTAGCTTTACAAGAAAAGATTTTTTTTGTCTATTAATTAAAAGTTAAATTTAAAACAATTATATTAGTTTTTTTGATGAATTTTTATATGATTTTTGACACTCAGTTTCATTTTCATTGATTAAAAAGGTTGTTAGTCTTATTGTTTCTTTATAGTTTTATGATAACACAAACAAATGATTATCGAAGTCAATAAATTTCATAAATTGTTGTTAAATTCAGTGATTCTAGCTTCTGGAATAATATTTTATTCTAGATATATTATATTTCGGTTCTTTCGATCGAGTTTATATAAAGCAAAGGACATGGAAACATAAAATGTGGTATGATATCAATTTAAGTAAACCTTTTAACTTACACATTAATTTGCATAAATTGCACTACATGAACATTTACAGTGAACGATGCACAATACGTTATTAAAGATACGGTATAAAACTGCAATATATTGCATTACATTATAATAGACTGCACAATATTACACTGCACTACATTACACTGTGTTACATTACACTGTGTTACATTACACTGTGTTACATTACACTGTGTTACATTACACTGTGTTACATTACACTGTGTTACATTACACTG
>DVPR01000464.1:0-13864 GCA_018239345.1 Oxynetra stangelandi
TTGCAGCGTTTATTGAGTAACGGCCTGTCGCGTGACAAACACTTTTACTGTTATGATATACATGCTTAAGTGCACAGAAGTTTTATTTCAACAATTTAAGGGTATAATAATAAGGATTTTGTTTTATCACAACTATGTTCTTTTTAGTAGTAATTAGGAAGATATATTATTTGCTTGGATTGTTTATTATCCCAAGAATTCTATAAACCTATTTAAAATATGAAAAATACAATACATTGCGATGCTAAAATATGATTAAAATATTGAAATCGCTGAATGACAATTTCTTTTGAGTAATGTTTCTACTTCTTCTTAATGTTTGCACTGTTGAGTATCAAGGCAATAAGATAAGGATGATTGGGGTCTGATTCGGTGTGCATCAAATCTGTTAATGAACTAGAAATTTCAATACTCACTAAGTGACATTAGCTTACTTTAGTTATTTTAATTATGTTGAAATTACTGATTATGTATGTTACTTGTTATCCTAACTTACTATCCTAACAAAACTAGAGAAATTTAGTGATTAGGTCAGCTTTTGTTAATACAAAACAGAAGACCGCAGTATAACTAAACTAATTAACAAATAGTGTACATTCTGATATTTAGGATATTTTATTGCTTATAACAATATCGTTTGAAGAGAACACGTAAACCCTTTTCGGGTGTTTTCACATTACAACACATTTCATATTCAATTTGTTTTGTGCTCTGTACCTCTGCATATTGCTATCGTCTGCCGTATTTTCTATCCGTACAGATAACGCTAGGAAATTGTAAGCCCCACGTTAGTATGTGTCGTAAAATTTTGTACGCCTAATTTTCATCGATACTCGACCTTAAATTTTATGAATCCCGTCCATGAGAATGGCAATAGATTAGTTTTAGCTTCCTCACACAACCTTTTCTAAATGCGGATGCCTTGTGCGATATAGAGGTATATCTTTATGTACAAAGTATTATGTACGTGGCTTTGTGACTGTGTTTCTCTTAAACAGCTAGAGCGATTTTAATTTTTTTGTGTATGTTAATTAACTCTCTCGATTATTTACATTCACATCTGGAGCCGCTAGGTGGCGCTGAGGTCGGTTTGTCATTCATCTCCCCCTAAACAGCAAGGGTGATTGTAATACGGTTGGACGGATTTAGATTCTTTTTTGTATGTCTGGGTGAGTCCCTAGATGGTATAGATTTATAACTGGGCTTGGTAACTGCTGCTTTTCAAAGCAGAACGATAAATGCCTGAATAACTGACTAAAATATGTGAGAATTATGTTTGTATCAATTTGAGTAATACATTTCGTGGGGAGTATATACAAATGTATTCAAATAGCATATCCAATTACCTAATCTATTTGTTCAGTATACGAAATATGTCCATATAAATAAGTATCCCTACAATAAATTCAAGCGTTTAAGATAAAGGTATAGTTAGATTTTTTTTCGTAAAGGAAAATAATATTTAATGTTTTAATACTTTTGATTTATATTAACTGCAAAAAGTTCTAATTGGTAATATATTTGAAGGCAAAAGAGATAAAATATATTATGAAGAATGGTATATAAACTATATAAAGTACACGTAAATTGAGTAAGACAATAGAATATGAGTACATTTTCCTAATAATATCATTGAAACAGAACGTGGAGCGCGTGTAGTAGCTATTTCTGAGAATTTTTTCGCAGGAAGTTTGTTTGTGGAGACGAAGCCGCGAATGTGTCAATGTCTTGTTTATGGACAGTGATAAATCGGATACCACGGACCTCTATTTCACTTTTAGTCTTAGTGTTTTTGTATGCCAGCAAATTTTCTACGACTTATATAAAAAGAAACCTATGAATTTTAGCGTCATTATCTTTGTCTGAAACAAGTGGGGAAATGTGGCTTTATATTTAATAAACCATTAATCAGTGTGAATTTAATTTATTTGATTGTTGGCCTATTATATCGAAATCATTTGCCATATGAGGAAGCATTAGTGAATGGTGTTCTATTTTAATGAAATAGTTCATAATTTAATGTAGTATTCGTAATAGTGACTTGGAAATCAATTATTTGATATTACCAAACGGATAATGTGACGGTTACTGTATATTTTCAAGGTATGTCTCAATATAAGATATACCTATTTCAGTTTCTCTACATTATTATATAAAGGATGGCGTATAAAGATGCCATAAATAATAAAAAACATAATCATTACAGTCAGGACTTCGCATCGAAATAAATTAAGCGAGTTGTGTAATAACGATGAACTTAATTTTAAGCTATTGCATAGCTTTATCGCGGGCATTGACCGCGGCGACCGAATCAAGAAATTCCGTAACGAAATAAAACCTAACATTCCCACTCCGCCTACCGTGTACCTCGGCCGAGCGTTCACTTAACGTGTATATGGTACGACTAAACGAAGCTCGCACGGATAGAGACGAACTGCTCCAAAATAGGACGAATATGTAAGCAGCTGTTTGTCAGAAAGTATATGGGTGTACGAGTATAGGTGTGTATGTAAAAGTAACTTGAATTAATACCAAAGAAAAACTTGAATTAATATCAAAGAAAAAAAATATTGCATAAATAAATAAATAATTATGATTGCATAAGTTGATAAAAAATTCTATGCAATAAATAGCTTTACCGCGGCAGTCTCCGAGTGCCACATTTATATATTTTTATTTATATCACCTTCTATCATCAGGCTGATTGCAACCCTTTTTAATATCCCACCGTTGAACAGGCAAATAGAAGACCTATTCGAGAGGCAGTGGTAGCTTCTAGCAACTTCGAGAGACAGTTTCATAGCCCCGTTGTTTCAGTGCGGATTATCGATGATACAGCGATAATGATTAACCCATCTGTTAAATGTATCGAAGAAGCCTTTGAGATCTTCGATGAGGTTCAACGGTTGTTATTTGACGCTTATTTACGGAACCAGTTACTTAATATGCTCTCCGAAACACGAAATCGCTCCCGGGTTCTTCTCCACGAGTGGTCACCTGTTCGAGAACTGAGTAGTCATTAGACGTGGACACGGATTACCTGAAATCTGCCATAGCATCAGGACTACGAGCTCTATATATTACATACAAATAATGGTAAATGACAATACATTTTTCTTAACTGGCAACCCGGCACGTACATTGAAAATACTCACGCAATACTGCTATAGCGAACAATTTTGCTCTCAGCGTCTTGCGATGCATGTTTTGTCAACATTTACTATTTATTAAACTCATTCCAGTGATGTTAAATAAATTTGTAGCAACAGCTTCTAATAGTGGTATTTAATATAAATCAATAAAGCGTGCTAAAAGGCATCCATCGCATGTAGTCTATGTGAGTTGGCATCGTACTATTGATAAAGTCAGCGCGTTGCCAAATACGTGTAGCTTAATCGGATTATATCAAAACTTACATATAATTATAAGTGTAACAATAAAATTTATTCATTAATTTCATCGTAAAACAATATTATTAATTAGGTAATTAGACTACGTATGTATATATGTTGCTTTACATAAGGAAAATTTACATTCCATTCAATTGCATATATCTCTCTGTAACTTGTCATCTTAAAAAGCTTCTACATATTAACATATTAAATTCCTAATATATTCATTACGGAGATGCCAAGGCAATTTATAGGGGGTATTTAACATAAATTAGCGTAGTGAACTAAAATGGCGTCCATTGCATGTAGGGTATGTGCGGGTTGGCATCGGGTTGCGATAGAGCCAGCGCGGTGCCAAATAGCCTCGGCCGCTTATCATTCGGATTACGTCGACTACTGTATACATATATATGTATACGAGCGCTATATCAGGTCTATACCTAAAACTTTAAAATCAGGAATAACATGAATGTATGCGATATCGACTGCCCTCTTAATACAATTGAGTCTTAGATCCACTTACTTCATATTATTTCTATTTGAAGGACAAATTTTTTTATCACAATTTCATCTGATATTCATTTCTATTATAGGATTGAAAGTATACCGATTGAAAGCACAAAAAATGTTATTCATAAACAATTTTCGCCTATACTTCGTCTAACAAACATAATTATACGTAACTCGTACTAGCAAAGCAGTGTGTGAACAAGCCCAATAAAAGTTTCATATTTTGATATTCTCATACTATTTTCGAATACGGGTTAGTGCAAATACGACGATGTAGACTGTGTACCCGCCCGTGGCCCGAAACTATGCAAAGTGATTCCGTTCTCGCATTGCCACCAAATGTTACGAGCGGAATTTTGTTTGGGTGAATTAATAACGTCCAGTTATTTCAACGCCACATCTCAGACCGTGTATGAAAATTCGCACAAAGTGAGTGCCCCAATTGTACACGATAAAAGAAATCTCCTAGAGACGGTAAATATGAATGGGGCTGTATTTTATAATCTGACAAAACGAACAGCGGCAGTCAAAATTAACGCAGTGGTCGAAGCGCTTTTCCGCTCTATTTTATGTGTCACGCGTGAGATTTTCGACATCCATAATATAACCTATCATTGTATATACATATATGCGGATATAAAAAAACCGATTTTCAGCGAATGCATTCGTGATGCAATCTAGAGCTAGTGCATTTAAAATGTTACCGCATATTTCTTTTTTACAAAATTGCCGATTTTTCCGGCCCAAGGCGTCTAAAGGGAGCCGATGACTTGGAAAGCATTGGTCTCCCCGCTCGATTTGCACTGCAAATTGATTTTTATAGCGATATAGGGTTCAGTTTCTAAGCTTTTTGTTTGTCATCGCTTTAGCCTTGTATTGATAAATTTGCTTTTGTTGTTGTCAACCGATAACGGCAGTTCGTGTATTCAATTTACCTTCCTGATTGGGGTATCTCAAGAAAGTAGATTTACTTAATATGTTTTCTTTTTAATCGTATTGTTGTTACAAAGTACTTTGTCACTAATAAGCAACTGTTCATAGACACATATCTACAGTTAATACGCTTATGACTCTTACACATATTTTATATTTATTGTATAATATAGCAAACAACTTGAACGTAAATACATAATCGTGCAAATTATTAATAATCAAAATACTAGGTATTTCATCAACCTTTACGATAAAATATATAATATACATAGTAACATGTAACCAATTCACAGTTTATTAAGCAATTTTTAACTAATAATTTCCTACAAAAAGTTTATTTCTTGGTTTTTATATAGAATGTTGTATAAAATAAGTTATATAATATTGCGCTTGAAATTATCCTTGTTTATTGCGGCTTCAAACTGCGCTCCGAGGCATACACTGACAGCGCAGGATGTTGCTTTTCCGCTGAGCGATTGATATTTAACTGTAGCTTGGCGCCGAAATTCGGCATCAATACCTATGAACTTAATTTCTCCATAATCGTTATATTATTATAAAGTACCATACTTGTCATACGTAGTAATGATACAAATAACGTAAAAACATATGACTATTATAATTTACTGCATTTTAATGATTTATAAAACCAAAGCAAGATAGCATCGATATACGTTGAATTTAAGCTTTATACGAGTAGGTCTTATAAACTTCGAATAAGTTACTTTTCGGTGGCGCTAAGGAAAACTTGTTTAGTTAGTACGAGTATGTGTGATTAAGTGAGTTTATTGTAAGGGATTCATGAGATACAAGAGTACCAATCCCCAAAGATAAGAGCAATTGAATCAATAGAACCTTATTAGCATCTTCACGTGAGGAATAATTTCACAGTCAGTCCCACACAATATCAGCGACTCACGAACTCATCGGTGGGTCGTGGCGGAATACTAGTGATAGTAAATTTGATGCAATATTTTCTCGCAATATTTGATTAATAACTGTTGCCGCTTAATTTGGGGTCTACGATCAAGATTCGGTAATCAAACGTCACTGGACCACTTTACCAAAATTTTAACGATCATAAATCACCGTTAAGATTTTTAACACTATGTTTTTTTCCGCTCTTAAAAGTTATATCGCATTAATGAATGCGCAATGGTATGATATCAAATGCTCAGGAGACCTTTAAACTGCTTTAAGCAGCCAACGAGCACACATGGACTTATTTAGCATGACTCGTCCGCATATTCAGAGGGAAACAAAAAGAAAACCCTGGGGATAGCCGTTGACACCGGTTAAAGTTATGAAGGGAGCTTCATAAACTCTCGAGACGGTACACCTTATGAAATAGTGTCAATTCTTTACAAATAAACTGACTATACCTTAACAATGATAATTTTGTTATTTCCTTTTTATATGCACTTTTGTTATAGGCGCATATTTTAGGAATTTAAAATTATAATTACTCAAACTTATAGTTATAGAATTATAATTACTTATTAATTTAGAAATTTAAGGGATAATTTAGAGGGAATTGATTTAATGGCAAATGAATACCAAATATTCTCTTTATGTACTGTGTGTTCATTCACCTAAGAATTTTGTATTTCTATTCACATATTTCTATACTGTTCGCTTAAGGTAGTACCAACTCCATATTCACTTCTCTATGCTCGTAAAAGAATCTTTGACGAGCACGTGATGCTTCTCCGTACTATATTCCAATGTGTTGCTTCCTGTGGTTGTTGTAATCGCTGTCTTTTGCCAACCGGCATACTTACTTTACGTACAAAACTTTTGCCGCTCAACTTCCAGAACGTCTTTGACTAATGCTACAATCTATGTATGTGAGAGCCTAAGTGTAATACAAACTCTGTATTTAGAATTTGTAGTATCACGTTTCTCATGATATCTCTATAAAATATGTTTGTTTACATATTGAAAAATATCTGCATTCATTGTTAAATTTCATATAATGTAGCAGTTAAAGCGATATTAAACATTCAGTAGTTTCAAAATTTTTCACCGAAGCAACTTCGTGGAGTATGCAACTATTCCAAATCCAGAACGACCTAAGGGCTTATTTACAGTAAGTATATCTTCTAATCAGAATAGAATAACTGTTGTACTTGGTCTAGTCTGTAATAGTTTGTTATTCAGTTTGTATATCTTGTTACATAACAATAGCGCACAACACAATAGTAGTAACTTTATCACACAAACTTTATCAACTTTTGTTCAGACACAAAATGTAAAAAATAGTCGTTCAATTCAATAAGAAATTCAAATATAACAGTTGACAACAAACCTAACAACATTTCTATAATAATTAGCTACTATATTAATAATTCTACGATGAATTGTTCTCATAAAATAGCTATGTGTATCTCGGTAAGGAGTGTGGATAAGCTCGGCACCACGAAAAACTTGCCGTGACTTAATAACAGTGGCGGTAACTCTCTCACACAAAACTATGCTGCAACAACAGGCGGCGTTAAGTCTTTTTGGATTTTGTTTGTCTTCTGATCTTTTCATTGCAAGTTTTGCTGTGTATAAATGTTAACAAAAACTATGATACAGTTTCTAAAATGACTTCTAAATTTATTATTTAACGAGTTTGGTTGTTCAGTGGTTGAGTTAGTGACCAAAAAATAGATAGATCTTAGCCACCATCATTACCCTTCTATTGTTCTACTGCTGAAGACGGATATTCTCTCGAAATGAAAAGTATAGTCATAGTCTGCTAAGCGAGTCAATTGCGGGTTCGCCGAATTCCGACGCCTTTGATAACATCACGGGCAACACTAAGATGTGCAGGTTTTGGCCATACTATCAATAGTTTCCTAACCTTTAGATGACACGTCGAAAAACATGTGCGCTATTCTTTGCGCGCATTTCTAGCAGCTTAATATTTTTTTCTATGTGCTTATTTCAAATCAGCCCGATTATGAACTCGTATACATATTTAAGTTACTGAAGACTAAGTCAAAACGTCTCCTATTTTGATATTTTCACTGCGCTACGTTATACCGACACGGTGTAAGATAAATACTGTTTACAGAATACAAAAGTCACTGGTACCGCGGCAGCCCGCAATAAGATAAACAATTCGTTTTTATAAGCAGAATCTTATTATACATGCCTGCGGAGAGCCATCATTGGCTCAAGAAAACGCCAACGGAACAAAGACGTGATTTATCATCGGCCATTGTCACGGGACCAATTGACGTTTTTCCTTCTATCATATATTCTGATGTATCGGCTGTTGTTTGTTTACTTTTGCTTTGGCGTTTGTTTTAGGGAGGAAAATAAATTCCTCACATTTGTAATTTTTTTGCAGCAAAACTTTCATGGTATGAAAACAATAAGCTTCCGCGTTATAAAACTGCTGTATTTAAGGCTGACATTATGCTTCAGTACCTATCCATCGTGTCAGGTGTGTCGGTCAATAATGTTATCCAGACCGCATTCCGAACTGGTCTTCCAGCTTCAATTACTATTTAACGTCAATAAATCGTCTGAATGCTATTAATGCTAAAGGTTCTATGCGTTTGCTCGAATCTTAGCCAAGAAATAAATATTTTTCTATTAATCGGTTACACCAAAGATAAAATATTATTATACAAGTAAATATATTCATAAGCGGTAATGAAATAAAACGAAACGATTGGTTATTGTAAAAAATGTGATATATTCTTTCTTAAACTATGAATATTTAACTGTACAAAATACATGCTGATTTCTAATTTACATTTCAATATATATTATATATATATATATATATATATATATACATATATATATATATATTAAATTTAACAAATTAACCATATCAAATATTATTATTCAATAGCTGGCGACGATCGATCGTTCGTTAACGCTTTCCTCAGTTTCACTGTAGCAAACTGTTGAGGCCTGTATTAAAAAAGCGTAATTCAATAATGAGCACTACAGCACTACGAGTAACATTTTACAGAAAAACGATATTTGTATTGATGTTTCTTTTTTTGCGTTAACTACTCGTACATTAAAATTTCGAGTATATACACATATGTATTTCAAACTAATTCATAACATGTAAGCATTTCAGACGCTCAAAGTATTACTTTTTCCCAACAATCCTGTAGAGTTTAGGAATACATAAAGGTTGCGGCAATTAGCAACAGCAACATTAGTTTCATTTACAGACATTTCCAGTGATAGATTTACTGAAAACGTTTACCTATTCACATTTAACGAGCTCACTCTGTAAAGAACATTTTCGCTGTTGAAAAAAGATGTGGAACATGTTACGTCAACGTTGCCCGAGCACGTACTTGACTCTTTTATCTCTCTTTAGCGTTAAAGTCTACTAAAACTCGTTTTAAAGGACTAAATGCGAAAATTAGGAAGAATTTTCTGTTCCACTTTTATTTCCAGATAGTAAGTACCAATTGAATACTAGTAAGTACTAATTGAATACTAGTATATGAACATGAATTATAGTTATTTATTTGTTTACTCTGTAATGTGCTCGTATTATTATTATAATTATTAGTATACATTGAGCGAAATGAATACATTAAACATTTGCTTGATGTCTTAATGATTGAAATAAATAAATATTATGTTGAATATTTTTTTCTTCCCATTAATAAAATTGCAACTGGGTTTAGTTTGAAGAAGACGCTTAAAGCTCTTAAGACCAGCAATAACTTATTTAACATTTAAATCTGTTTACTAAGAATACATGTACGTATATTAAAATCTCAATATGTATATATGGTTAAATAAAATATTCCCCTTATATATCTACCCAAAACTAAAGACGTAACGATAACAACAACAAAAAATTAATAACGTAAGTGTTAACGTAAACGTAAATGACTACGTAGAGTGGTAATGTAGAATGTTACATGACTAAAGTAAAGGTGTATTGTTTACGAGCAAATATGAATACTACGTGTATTGACAAAAATCTTTAGCACAATATTGTTGTAATAGCAAAACACAAAATATGCACGACGTCATAAATATGGAATTTTGTATGATACTCATAGAATTTTGCAATTATATATTATAATTCTAAATAAAATTACCAAAAAAAAGCTTAGAAACTACTACTTGTACATGGCAGTTTCCCGACCCCATAAATCATACCACGGTCCAAATGTATGGCCTTCCTCTGGTAATTCAGTTGCCTCTGAGGGCCGCTTTAGCAGTTTTGTGCGCGGAAGCAGTTGTGGTCTCTGCTGTTTCAACGCCTCATTGAATTTTTGATCGTCCGACTCGCTGTAAGGGCCTTCACTTCTACGATCTGTAAACCGTCTGGCTTCGAGTCTCGCCTCTTCTTGGCGAATCTTGGTCTTTTCCGCTTTTTTAGAATCTGTCTCATAATCGTATCGCGACGCACGTCTCTCTTGGTCACTGAAGTATGATATATTCGACTCATAATATCTCTCCTCCTTACGACCATTGTATTGTAAAGTGCTATCGTCATAGCTCCTATTTATTCTGTTTCGTGGTCTTGTGTCTCTGCTCTTTGTGTCTGTAAAATCTTTTTTCACGTGTCGCCGATCTAGCGAGTAATCAATTCTAGGTTCCCTGTTTTCAAAGTTTCTTGTAAGTTCTTTTTTCTGATTTCTAGTTTCAGCCTGCGGGTATTCCTTTTGATTTTTATCAAAGTTGTTATGCTCACGGAATTTTTCTTCATTACTTGGGCGTTTTTTGTACTTTAAGGTTCCATTATCATGACCGTTAAAAGTATCTTCATTTCGAATATCATTGTTATTACGTTCTGTATTAACTCCGTAACGATCTGTATGTAATTCGTTATCTTTATACTTCAAAGTTTCAGAAGATGCTGAAAATGTTTTTATTTCTTTAGAACTGTCTTTGAATGTCTTGAATTCCATTTTAGGCGGAGTGCGGTCGTGTGATGATTTTTTATTTCTATCCGTAATTGTAGCTCTTACATGGGGCTTAATAGGTGTTACTTCTATTTCTTCGAATTCTGGCATGTATGCATTTTCTTTGCTATTTTTGACTTCATCGTTTAACAACTGTGCTTGCCGACGGCGATCAAGTTCCTGCTGCTTCTTTGATGTCATATGGTCATCGACTATTATACAATCATATGGATCAGTGCTCGAAGCTATAGAATTAACATCGGAACTGCTGTCGTTATCATACCTTTGCAAAATTTCTCTTCGTTTTACGGTTTTCATTACAAAGCCATCGCCATTTTCATCATTATAGAAACTGTTTTCAAAATTTGTTTTTATGGTACTCGTATTAGTTAAATCAGAATGCCGGGATTCATTTCTCGGAATAAATTCGTCTTGTTTTTCCTCAACGATAGACTTTTCAGACATGCTTTTTTTGTTCATTTGTGATTGACTGTAGTTGTCATTCATTTTCTTTCCCTTTTCTAAACGTTCCTCATTTTGAATAGAGCCTAAGCTTCGGGCTTGGCGTATGCCACCATTAATCTTTACATCTTTTCTATCAATAGTTTCGTGAGCTCGCGATTGAACATTTTCTTTGGTTGCTGGTTTTTCAGTACCATTTGGTTTTCTTTGTTCGGGTATATCGGGTGCTGGTCTCAATTCCTTTTTAAGCTTAACGAAAAGCTTTTTCTTGTATTCCGGGACCGTATCAACAATATCACGATGCTGCCAAAGAGACATACCTTCCATTATTTCTTCAGAGGTCGTACGGCCAAATTTCCAAAATGATTTGGTTCTCTTAATTTTTTGAGAGTCCTTGTCCATTTCAAGCATATTGCGTAAAAGCAGTTGCTGGTCGTCAGTTAAATATCCGTTGCTTGTGTTATTTTGTTTCACACCTCGTTTTAAGCTTTGAGTTTTTAGTAGGTAGGATTTATGGTCGTTGTTATGTTGAGCTGATTTACTATGAAAACAAATAGAATGAAAATATAGCCATGAAAAATAATAAAAATAAAATGAAAGCAACAAAAGTAACAAGCACGTAATAACAATGCATGCATATCCAAGTGAAAACTGCACATACCTTATAGGTACTCGATGTCGTTGGGCCTCTTCATCACTGTAGTCTACATCAGGTTGTGGCGGGGGTTCGTTTGAGAAACCCGAGTCATTGGAACTATGTAATGACACGTTACCAACCGCACCGACAGCAGAAACTACTGTCTTGGCTGGAGCTGCTTTATTTTGTGCCAACTGCAAAAAATACATCGTAAATAATTTTCAGATTGCGTATAATTTAAATACTAACGAACTGTATTATACAATATATTTGAAAACATAGAAACAATATTGAAGATGTTTACTTAATTACCTGTGATCTCATGGGTAGTGTTTGTGGTCCGAAACTCCTAGTTTCAATTACTGCGTGTGTTGTGAAACTTGCTGCTGAAGTCGAGTTTTTGATAGCGCTGTTGGCTGATGATGTTGCTGACGGGTGAAAAGTGGCGCTAGCTGAAGAGCTAAGAGCACCAGGAGATGGAGCCGGCAGAGTTGGGGGTAGTCCTGGTGAACTAGTACCCAGTCGACCCTAAGACATACATGTTATTTGATAATAATTTAAATAATTTATTATTAGTAATAACAGAATATTTCAAAGATAGCGTAGATTTTCTATTCAAATTACCTTAGTAACATGATGAGCAGTTACAGTATCACCAAACATGCGCGCAGGCGGGTGAGAATGTGAATGAGCTGATGTGTTACTTGAAGAAATTTGCGCATGGGCTACAGGAGCCGGCGGTGGAGTTTCACTTGGCGTCTGTGCCGTACTCCAGCGAGCTGGTGAGTTTCCACTGAAATGGTGAAAACAATATTGAATGCTCCAGGATAGATTATTTTTTATAAATAAATAAAATTTTGATATACGTATAAAGAAAGTATAATTGTGTTCATGATATGAGAATATCAAACACTGCTAGATCTAGTGTTATGAGATGATTGGTTACTACCCTATCAACAAGTATCATGTTAGCTAATCAATTACCCCGTCTCTTCATTAGGAATTGGTTCCGTATAAGCCAGAGGGAACCATCCCGCGCTGTGTGTCCGTAAGTTTTCTCCGTACTGCCATCCTTTAGTTCTGTCCCCGAGTAGTGCCAGGACATCTCCTTGCTGGAAACTCAATTGGTTGTCACCGGCTGCCGCATATGCGTATAGCGCTCGGGCCAGTGGTGGATCACGCAACGTGCACGTTGGTGGCGCGAGTGACGACGGACGGGTCGTTGTGCGAGTGTCGGTGTCTAAAAATGAATTACATACATATATGTAGCTATCACTCTTGTTGTGCATTATTATTAAAAAACATATTCAACTCGGATGTTTTTTGAGGTACTGTAAATAATTTTATTTCTCTATAGTTACATTTAAAAGCGTTAGGAGTTTTCCACGCTGTTTTTGGCTACGCATTAAACGCACAAGTTATTATTCTGGCAGAGAATTGCCCTTAAATAATAAGCATTATAAACAAATTTTTATTATGTTCTAAGTTTCAAACATAAAACTGTTTTTATTACTTTTTAAATGCCGCACATTTGTAAGTGGTCATTATAAAAAAACTTAAATAAATCATTGCTATTAAGTTCAGGTAGATCATTACCATGTTCGCTTGCGTGCAGTGTTTGTAGATTGAAATCGGATTTGGCCCTTGATAATCCCTGAGCCGGTGAACCGAGTTCTCCAATGGATCGGACATCGAGACACGAAGCGTCGACCGAACGCGTTTTACGCAAAGCGGAACCGACCGATGCTCGGTCGTCGTCATCTCCATTACGCGGACTAGCATACACGTCTTCGTCGGCCCAAAATGACACTTGCTGTTTAAAAAAAACAATACATATTTGAATACCAACTAGTATCATATTAATCTTATTCATCACCACTTGTTTTTTAACCATTGTAATAATTCAGTTGTAATAATTCATCTATCTATCGTAATTCAGTTCCTATAGGACGATAACCTCATACATTGCGTTTTTGAAAGATTAGTATAATTGAGGCAATCATTAAATTACTCTTCTTATAAAATATATTCTATTTTGTAAA
>DVPR01000465.1:0-13862 GCA_018239345.1 Oxynetra stangelandi
CGACGATGGTGCCAACTTGCGCGACTAACAGAGGTTCTATTTCTATTTCGTTGGTAGCTCTTGTTTCGAGACTGCAACCGCTGCAACTTCATACTGTAACTTTCGTGTCACAAATCTTAAAATGTCACTCTCATCATTTTCTCATAACGCGCCTAAAGAAGTATAACTTCAAAAATCTTAACTTAAACTGCATTGCTAGATTGATGTCAGCTAGCTACACACAAGTTAATAAGTCGTTTAACACTGAGTCTTAAGAAGTACGGTTGTCCTATTTTAATATCACAGAAGTCTGTGAACGGATTTCACATCTAACAATGGGGCTTATCATAAAATATATGTAGTTGATTGCAGTATGTTTAAAATGTAATAAAATTATTTATACACAATAAATAAGTACCTGACAGTTTTATAAGAATAATATATATGTCCAAAATCCAACAAAAAGGTATGTTCAAACAACATGTACAATGCCCGAACCAGCTAATTACTAAAAGAACATCCTAGAATTATATGACGTTTGAAATTTTTTTATGACATTTCAAGACTTATAGTCTGGCCTATTCCACGATTCGACTTCGATACTTGGATTATATCGATAGCATTATGTTAATTTTACCTTTTATTCGTCTAGCTTTTCGCCTATGGTTCCAACGTAGAATGTATATTTTTCAACCTATCGTGTGATAAGCTGTAATAAATTCAAAAATATATATTTTAAAGAATCTTTTACTACCCAACGGGGAATAGAATTTTTTTTGATAAATATTTATTCCAATTATATTTATTTTTATAATAAACGACTTGTTGAATTTTATTTACGAATGTGATTGTTGAATTTTTGATGATTAAATGATTTTATGTCACTCGTTATTTTCTTTTGTCCTTTTTAATGATTCCATTTGTTACTGTATTTCTTTCTAGTATAAACTATACTGTCATTATGGGGCAAGCTGGTTCCCATGAGACCTTGGAGGAAGTCCTTGAACTACTGCCAACCCCGTAGTGTGAGGTTATCTTATTATGCTATTTAGTGTTACCATATCGGCTTACAGACAAGTCCAATGTCATAACCTTTAAAGAACAGAATCACGTCTCAAGTACACGAGTTATGGCATCGGGAACATCTTATGTACTAATGATTATAAATATTACAAGATAAATTGTTTTTTAAATTGCGTAAATTCCTCATGTTTATCGATACTTACCTGAGTGCGCCGGCAAGGCATAGGCTACTCCTGGCTGGCGAATGAACGTCGCGACGGTGACCCGTGCCATCAGGTAGCTCGTCAGCCTGTAAAACATTAAAAGTACGTTTCCCTTAAAAAGGGAACATCCTACCATGATATACTCATCCCATCTAAGCCCTTTCGCGAGAAACATTGAATAGAAAAGCATATATCTTCAAATTCTGTTTCAGCATGCATAAAAAAACACATAAAACTTTTCATAAACTGTGTTCGTTTGAGACCATCCAGTTATTTTAACGTCTCAAAGTCGGAACGCTATGAGAATAGATCAAGAGTTCAACAATTAACTAACTAGATATGTAACTGACCTCCAGATAATGAGTTTTTGTTATATTTATATTAACAGATAAATTATCTTAATTACAGCCAATTTTTTAATTGTCTTTGACAAATGAGGGAAAAATAATACGTAAATTATGTAGTTAAATTGAAGCGCCGATAAATTTATTAAATTATCGAATATTCTGACTCCAATTACTATACACTTAATCGTTAAAATAAAAACTGGCAACACACCAAATGGCGACTAAAGAAATAATAATGTCAACGTGGTTATTAAATGAGCCAGTCCACAATGCTGAATTGAAGGACACGTCATGCTCAATCGTGTAAAATTAAGGGATTTCTAGTTAAATGCAATAAAAAAACAAATATAACCATAAAAACATTTATTTCTATATTTTAATAAATAATACAATGACTCGCGAGCTACTGCCACGATACATTCGTTTACTGTAAACAATATTTATGAGTACATTGAAAAACAATTGGAAATACTTTAACAAAACCAAACGAGTCGTGTAAAAAAAAGGAACAATTTTATATCATCACATGATTAATACTTATGTAATACAACCAAAATATAAATTACATTTTCACAAAACTCACTTCGACACACACTTACTGCCAAAATAGTGATTTACAACTTGCTGCGTTATTAGCAATCGATATTTATTATCGATACAAATAATCGACCACTATTCTATGATTTTAAGTGGACTAATATGTGTCACGTTTACAAGTGAATTGTTTAAAATAATAAAATTAATTTTCATGTGTCATACCAATTAAGAATAATTAAAAAATTAACGAAACGTTTGTAACAATTTCGATAAACTAATTGTGCTTCGCATTAAGTACTCGCAATGTTTTGATAACAGACCGCAGAAAGTGTTATAATGTTACAGTTTAAAGAATATTCAAATCAAATATTTCTTCTATGGACGTGGCCAAAAGGTGTGGAACAGGGTCAGGACAATTTATTTAGGAGACATCCATTTCAATAACAGTCGACTGTGCAGTAGACCTAAAGCGATATGGAAACCGGAGAGCGCCCCAGAAATAATACAATAAGAATAACTTTTAAGATACATATTCATTCCTTCAATATATCAATCAATACAAAATCTCTATAGGAAATTTTACCAATGGGGCCCTGATGAACCCAACCTGTGTTAGTTCACCGGTCATTAGAAATTGCTGCAGATTATTTAAAATAAACTCATATTAACCCATTGTGTGTCTGTCACGGACATCCAGTGGAGTGACAAAACCACTGACCCAGTTACTGACCATTGCACAATGCCCAACAAATCTCTCGTCCCTTTCCGAAGCTCCACAAGACCACATCCATACAAAAATGACTTGAAAATGTTAACGATTATCCTAATGAATGTCAGAATGGCAACGTATATAATACAATTTTGATTATTGTACTTTGTTTTGTTAAATGTCCATTAATTGTACTAAAAAGTCAAAAATCTTGCCTAATTTTACTACTAAATACTATATTCGGTACCAGTCAATTTCTTATGAACATGTAATAAGTATTTTTTTTAAATAAAATTTTAATGTTAGACAGACTTTACAGTTAGGTTAGACATTGAACTTCTTAAATGTCTAATTAGTTACATAAATATTTTGAACATTGATTTATTTTTATAAATATATGCAATATTTAACTCTGAGAAAGGAAAATTTTAATTAAAATTTTGCTCAATACATCACTTTAATTTGGATTTTATTACGTCTTAAAGTAAAATATAATATTCTAGAATCAGTATAGTATAAAAATCTAGTGTGATTTTTTTATTGAATTATGTAGGCCACTCACCTTAGTTCATTAAACCGCAAAATTAAATATTACTCAAGTAGTAAAACCTTGACAAATAAACAAAAAAATATGTTCATTTTATTTTATGTTTTATTGCAATTAGAAAATAGTTAATAATAATCATAATTATTTAATAAATAGCAAATAATATTATCATAATTGTCGTAAAAATAGAATAAAAGTGATATACTGTATTTTGTGCAATAAATTTTCAATTATGATTTTTATTAGATTTTCCATTTGTATCCATATTACTTTATATCCACTTACTAATTTGAGATGAAAGTTTCCTTAATGATGCACTGCTTCCAGAATATTCTGTTATTGCTCATATACATACAACAACTCCCTATTTCGCAACTAATCAGGGCACTGCCACTTTTCATACCTACATAGCAATAAGTAAAGTCATCATCAGTTAGCACTTCAAAAATGGAACAGAATTAAACTTCAAACCTGATAATCTGGAATCATACCGAACATTCGTTAGCGACGATATCAATCCAGACCCAACCGGACGATCGGGAAGCTCATAAGAAATTAACCGGCACCATGCCAACGAGGAACTCACGCCTTGTTCTCCGAGTTGATGGACCAGAACCGTCTGATGGAGTTGGCGATCCCGATGTCGTGCGTGATGATGTAGAACAGGCCGCCGAGGGTCGCTATCGACAGCAGGTACACGAGCGCAATGGCAATTTTGGGGATGATTTGACCGAATATGCTCGCCCGTACATAATCAACAGCGATCGCCTCCAGGCCCCTGGGAACAAGTTATTTTCGATTATCGTTTCAATACATTATACATGTGATGATCATGGTACGTATCATATAAACTTTGGGTCAATCCACCTTGGTGGAAAGGATGTCAGTATGGGTACACTACAATGGCAGGCGATGACTTATGGAAAAGAAGGACTACTTCCATCCATTGTGGATGATCAGATCACTAATTTTGTGCTGAGCTACGTAGCCACCATTTTTGGACAATACATAAAAACCAGAGCATGGCTGTTTCGATGGCAGCGCAATACAAGCAAATATAGTCTGTCAAGTCAGTCTGATCAACTATACCGAGTGCATTCTGCCATCCACTGCTAATGGAGATCTGAATGCATGCACCAGCTCTGTGTCGACATACAGTTACGGTACGATCATCATTCCACCTTAACAGGTTTGACGGGTGCATCCTGGGGCTTGCGCATGTTTCGCCAGATGCGCCAGAAGGCACGGCACAGGCCGATGTCGTTGTAGCTGACGTAGAACAGACCGCCCAGCATCAGCGCCGTCAGAATGTATACCAGCCCCATAGCCAGTTTGGGCACCATCGGCCCGACGAGAATCACTCGAACATACTCCACTACAATCGCTTCTAGGCCCCTGGAGGGTGGAGGGTGCGTGAGAGGGAATATTGGAAAGGACATATTGAAGATAGGTTCATGGGAATAGAAGAGGATTGGATATAGAAAATTGGGAAGTGTTTTAAGTATCTTGTGGATTAGGGATTGAGAAATTCTCCATTACCACCAACAAGAACTGTATACCTTTACCAATCCAAACTCATTCTCCACTTCATTTAGTGGAATCTTTTCAATAAATCTACTTACCATGTCCAATTCTTTTTCTTATTGACTTCATGAAAGTGAAAATCATACTGATACAAATCATACCGATAATAGGTTCCTGATGAGGTATACATATTTGAACCGGTGAACTAGCCAACAAGAGTGATTTATTTGCTCTTTAGAAAAAATCAACGCCTACATTCCTCTTGGTAATTTGAAACATTTGCTTCTAATAATCCCATATCATGTTCTAACCATACTACTTTATTGAGCTATGGGCATCATGAAATTACGGAACAGGTAGACTTTAAATACTATACTCACCAAAAGCTATGGGCGGTGACTATGATAGCGAGCAGCGAGTCAAACAGTTTGTTCGGCATCATCAGAGCGATGGGGATGAGGGGCACGAGCGCGGCAGAGGTCACTTTCTCAATCACCCACAGCTTCGCGTGGTCGTGGGCGTTCTCCGCGGTCGTCATTCGCACAGCCGACGTGCGGAACGAACGGACCTATAATGACGACATTTTAGAGGTTTAAATAAAATAAATAACCGTCACGCCAGGTCCCTAGCGGGGTAAGCAGAGAGCACCGAGTGCCAAACATCTCCGTCCACACAAACCTGACGTGCTTAGTCGACATTCATCAGTCTCTTCATGCATACACGCCGGTTACGGAGGCTCTTGACTAACCCAACAGCCCATATCTGACCTATTTGGTCAAGATAGGGGGTCTCGGCCTCCCTCGGCTGCTACGCCCATCAACACTCGCATTGTATATTGTATCCAGTGGTAATATAGTTATTCGCTTGCCAGATTGATAACATTATAATTTTTTATGTTTACATAGGACACATCTCGAGAGGTTGTCTTTATAGGTTGAAGAATAGAGAAATTTAGAAAAATATATATTAGGAATTTTGTTATACAAAAAATTACACATCCATTAAAATGCTTAACATTAATATATAATAATATATGTCATTCTAATTCAAAATGGGCTTACAGCATTTAAAATTGGTGCGTTTTCAGTCTTCAGAGTGTGGTTCTGGATCGACAGTAAGCTGGTGAAGGCCCCCTGTGCAGCAACAGGGTTCAGTGGCTGCTGTGTGGCATATCGCATCACCTGCTGGGTGTAAAGGCGGCTTGTGCATGCTGAAAGACATCACATATTAAGTTTCTTATATTTTTTTAATAACATATTGATGTACTGACTGATAAGACAAGGTAATTATCAGCTTGGACACTTGCATATCTATAGAAAGCCCTTGGAGATTTATGTCGATATAAATCAGACAGATAAATGATAAAAATCACTTCAGTGGGTTTGGATAATAAAATAATGACTTCTGAATACATCCAATTAAATTTATAATAATTAGCTATGTATAGATTTATAAGCAAGTAGTAAAAGTTTACTGAATCACGGACCTCTAGCCTATTTTTTATACAATACACTTTCAAACATATATAGGCTACCTGAAGGTAAGTGGTCAGCGCTACACCAGGGATAGCACTTGTCTATTACCAGCCATTACAGATAATCAAACAGTCCATAATGTTCACAAATGAATCTAGTGTGGGTGGAATTTCAGTCTTTAACCAGTAGTGCAATAAAGCAATAGGGTGGGTCATATTAAATTGTATAGTTCTTCCGAGCACACATCATTGTATAAACAATAGCGGATCAAGAAACTAATTTAGTGACACAAAACACAACCAGCTATTTGATGCTCAATAATTTTACACTAAGACACATTTTTAATTACTTTACACAATGTAATGATTAATATGTCTGTCTGTCTGGCTGTAGTATAGAGCTTTCTTATTAACAGAAACATGTTTAGCGGCAGGTACACTAACAATCATTGTGTTGTCACACAAAAAATTACCAGTGCCAATGGTTTTGTCAACAAAGTATAGCTGAATAATGAAATTTGCATTTCTGGACTTTCTGGAATTTCCACACTTCAGAGGTTACTTTGGGCTAATCCGGAACTTCCTTTTAAGCAAAGCAATTCGATTCTATTTGAGCCCAACCATTTGTAGGGTGGGTTACATAGTTTGAAGATATTCTTTTACTATTCCTACATAAATATATTGGTATGTTGGAATTATAATCATATAGTAATGATAATATTTTGTGACATGACTCACGGCCATCTGATCCCAAAGGACTCACTAAAGCAGTTTCCATGTAATGATAACTAGATGGCTGACAAACTTCATATATACATATGAATAAATGCTTGAATAATTTTTTTTCATCCTAAGGCAGAACAATTGCGTGTGCTCACTACACAAGTATTTGTCCTGTATGGGATCGAACCCACGACCCTCGACGCTTCAATCTGGTTCACTAACCACTGCACCTACGGGCCAGTAAGTCCATATATACACAATAATATTTTTTGTGCAAAAATCCAAATTTATTGACTTACAACTTGTAAAAGTATTTTTTATAAAGGTCTGTAACTGAAAACAAATATGTATTATGTAATGTAAAATAAATGTTTTACTAAGAAATAAGCAAATACCTGGAGCACGTAGGAACATAGAAAATGCCATTTTATTATATCAATAAAATGACAAAACAAATAATCAAATAATTGATGTCGTAGAAATATTTCGAAATTCGTAAAGTTTTGCTAAATCGAAACAATCACTCGACTGGCCGACTACTGTCATACGTCAAATGTCATTCGTGAAAAACCTAAAGTAATTATTTCCAGTTTGAAAAATCCAATTACTTAAATGTAAAAAAAACATATCGTTCTTCTTTTGACTACTCAAACCAAGTATTAGAATACACATAAGAAAAAAATTTATATATGAATAGTAAACTAACTATACTAACATAGCATATTACGCACAATTCTTACTAATATACTAATTAGCTATGGATGTCATGTCTAAGAATATATATATTTTTTATTATTGTAAAACTGTTGAATGACTCAGATGTGTAAATGTTTAAGAAAACTCATAAATAAATATTTGTTTATAACATACATTATTGTAATAAATTGCATTAACAAAAACCAATACTGGTAAGAGTTGCATGAAACAAATTATTTGAGAAGCCTATATTTATTTATCTGGACTTATCAGGTAACATTCAACAATCGTGATTGTCAATGACATGACAATTCATTTTGGAAGACTGTAAATTTAAAGATTTGTTTTATTAACACTTCAATAGTTGAATTCCAAGTAAACATAAGATGGCTACAACGTTAGAAGACAAATCGATCTGGGAAGATGGAGAGGAAGCGCTTAGCGAGGAGGTGCTGCGTATGCCGACAGACGAGATTATCAGTCGGACCAGACTCTTAGACAATGAAATCAAAATCATGAAGAGCGAAGTGATGAGGATATCGCACGAACTGCAGGCTCAAAATGAGAAAATTAAAGAGAACACCGAGAAAATCAAAGTGAATAAGACCTTACCGTATCTCGTGTCAAATGTTATCGAGTTGTTGGATGTAGATCCTCAGGAGGAGGAAGAGGACGGCGCGGTCGTTGACCTTGATTCCCAGAGGAAAGGAAAATGCGCGGTCATCAAGACCTCAACACGTCAAACATACTTCTTGCCAGTGATTGGGCTTGTGGACGCGGAGAAACTGAAGCCGGGCGACCTGGTCGGAGTCAACAAGGATTCCTATCTAATCTTGGAAACGTTGCCTGCGGAGTACGACGCGCGAGTTAAGGCCATGGAGGTGGACGAGAGACCAACGGAACAGTACTCCGATATTGGTGGGCTGGACAAACAAATTCAGGTATTTTTTACCATTTTTACATTGACATAAATATTTCAATGTCTAATATTCACTTGATACAGTTTCTTACATTTCCCGGTACAATCTGTCATAATAAAGCTTTAATTATTGAAGATTTAATATATAGCTAAAGTAAAATACATTTTAGGTTTTTAAAATTAAAATATAAAAAAATACGATACCATAATTTTTAATTCTTAAAAATTTCTAATGCATATTACAGGAACTTATTGAAGCTGTAGTTCTCCCTATGACACACAAAGAGAAGTTTGTCAACTTGGGCATCCACCCGCCGAAAGGTGTTCTCCTCTATGGTCCTCCAGGGACGGGCAAGACACTTCTGGCAAGGGCTTGCGCTGCGCAAACCAAGTCCACTTTCTTAAAACTGGCTGGCCCGCAACTTGTGCAGATGTTCATTGGTCAGTTAAGTGTTTGACTGATTTGACTATTCTGTTTGCACTCCAATGCTAAGTGTCCTTCTTTCCTTCTGGGTTCAACTAGAGATTGCAATCACTCAGTGGCCAGATTATAGAGATGTGAAGGCATATAAAAGTCCTTTGCTTAGATTTAATACAATCATGATCTGCTATTGGGTAGCAGAAATAGACTAGTGCTTTAGAGTTCAGACCCACACTCGGGGCGTCTTGGATTGAAATTGTCATTTGGTGAAGAAACCAGCATATCTTAGAATTCTTCATAACACTCTTGTAGGATGTATAATTTTTACCATTTCTCACTTGGCCAATATGGCAAAGTATGGGATTAATCCTTCTTATTGCTACTGTGTATTCTATTCTACTGGTAAGTAGAATTAAAAAGTATTGTATCACATATTTTCCAACTGTAATAAAAGTGTTTTTTCAACCTTTTATTACTTTTAAAATGACTTTAAAAAATAATGTACCAGGTGACGGTGCTAAGCTGGTCCGCGACGCCTTTGCTCTTGCCAAGGAGAAGGCACCCGCCATCATCTTTATCGACGAGTTAGACGCCATTGGTACCAAGCGTTTTGACTCAGAGAAGGCAGGAGATCGTGAAGTTCAACGTACCATGTTGGAGCTGCTGAACCAACTCGATGGATTCAGCTCCACTGCTGATATAAAGGTAATTAGAAATGACAATACATTTGCTTTAAAAGTAATCTATTCATCCTTTTAATTAATAATTGGTTTAGTTTATTTTTCAATGTTCTCTAGATTTGACTAAAAAATATTATTTTTAATGTGTATATTGTGTATTACTACATCTTTGACCATATCAGTTTGGATTGCAAGCTGATATTCATTAAAATTAAATAATAAACTGAATTTGATCGGGACTGTAAGAAGAATACCCGATGAGTTTCTTGTGAGAAATGGGCTGGTCTGCAAGACTTTTTTAATTAGAAAAAAAGTAACTTGCTCTAATATTTTTTGTTGGCGAATGTTTATATAAAATTTCTCAAATGAGTCCTTTACTAATCTTCTGCTCTTTGTCAAACTGTAATTCTATGGTCTGGCAGCATTCATTTATAAACTTTTTGGATGCTACCTTCAGTCAGTATGACCACCAGCCATTTCGGCTTTAAAGGTGACATTGTCTATCTATACCCAACTTATGAACATCTTCAGGAGTTTATAATAAATACACCTGGTATATATATGACATTGTTGATACTAAATCGTTAAAGTTACTGTCACAACTTTCATATACTGTTCAATTCAAACTGCAAAATTACAGGTAATAGCAGCCACCAACAGAGTGGACATTCTGGACCCTGCTCTGCTGAGATCAGGACGTCTGGACAGAAAGATTGAGTTCCCTCATCCCAATGAGGAGGCCCGAGCGAGAATTATGCAGATTCATTCAAGGTACCTAAATAAATTTACTAAAAATATTTTTTTTACCCTTTAGATTGTGTTACAAAATTATATTTTAATAGTTCTTTAAATTCTGATATATGACTAGTTAACCTAACTGGTACCCAACAAAAGGCTGCTATTATGACGTCAAACAATTAATACTAATCATTCAGTCAGTTTTGGCAAGTGGCATAACGCTACATTTTCCTTAGCAGCAATTACTCTGCAATTTAAAAAAAGAAGGCTTTTTAATTTTTGTGTCTTCTTGCAGGAAAATGAATGTAAGTCCAGATGTAAACTTTGAAGAGTTATCCCGATCCACAGACGACTTTAACGGCGCTCAGTGTAAAGCTGTGTGCGTAGAAGCTGGTATGATCGCCCTAAGGCGCTCTGCCACCGCAGTCACTCACGAAGATTTCATGGACGCTATCTTGGAAGTCCAAGCTAAGAAGAAAGCTAATCTCAGCTACTATGCTTAATTTTTTTTATCATATAATGCTTTTTAATTATTTTAAGCCAATAAAACATTTAACAATACTGGGTTTATTTTTCTACGTATTTACTTAGTTATTGCCATTTTAAATGACTGACCGAAAAGGCGATTGCAGATCACTACCTACTTTCAATAGCGTCACTTACGACAGCTTCCAGCGAGTGCAGGGTAGTGAGGAGGGGAGAAGGGCAACTTTTTCAAATAACGTAGAGTAACCAATATATGTATATAGATTTCTTTAACAAATCCTCAGTCAGTGCATCTTTACACACGCAACTTTAACGAGGTTTTTCATCTGGATTTCATGAAATCAGGTTCAAGTTGGCAAAACATATCGAAATTATATTTCGAGTCTCTGTACATAACATCGGTAAGTTGTAAAATAATACAGTTACAATACTGTATATTTTAAATAAAGTTTCATATCTATTCGTCTTAGAACTGCATTTAAACGTTTGAATCCATAACTATGAGGTATTTAAAAAAAATTGAGTTACAATTAAAATGAAACAATAAATTTGGTTTTGTTTTTCTAAATATCTTTTTTTATTAAATTAAGTTAAAGATATACAAGTTAATTGTGTAATAAGAAACGTTTACTATTTTGTGCTTAAATATGAAATTTCAAATATTATTTGTTTAACTAAAATAATTGTCGTTTGTATTTTATAAAGTATCCATTATACAAATTATAATTAAATATAAATTATTACCTCGATTTAGATAAAACCAAATTTAAATATTACAGAGTTTATATTGAACGCATCCTTGCAAATTCGCGACGCGCGTGTGCTAAATTTGAAACATGAAAATATGGTTCTATCAAAATTTTAGTTGGTTTATTTAATAAATCCAAAAAAAGTCAAAAGTGAATTAAAGAATTAGAAATGTGAAATTGTCAGTGCATAACTAATCTTCGTCCGTAAATTAGCGACGGAATAAATCAGCGATATAGTCGTAAGTAACCTAAATTATTATTCTAAGCAGATGACATGTGAGATAAGTTGTTAAATTATCAATAATACTGCATAAGGATATTGATTTTTTAAAATTACAGTACGACTATGCGGTGATATGCAATTGCTTCGCGCTGCGTTTCTAGCTTGTGGGTTGTTTGTTAATACGTTACAAATTGGCTGTAATTCCTTTTTACTTACTTTTGTATTTAATACGGAAATGTTTGTTTATTTGCGTATACTAACTTCCTTATTTTATATATTACTAATGCAACTAGAACATCATTAATATTGTGAATAATAAAAAACAGTGTTAATTCTTATTCGACTTTAATATTTAACAAAGCTTTTGTTTAAAAATAAATTACAATATATAAATATTATATTATTTGTATTATAAGCGCCATGGAGGAAGAAGACCAGAATAGTTATCGCGTTAGGATAAGGGATGAGATCCCCAAAGTACACACAACTCGTAACCACAACCGTCCACACACCAGGTTAATTAATTATATATATTTATATGTGTTATAAATAAATGTCATTATACTAACATACATATACAGTCAGTTCCCCCCTTAAGATTTTTTGTTCAAGATTTTGAACTAGTAAAATTTTGAACAAAACATTTCGACAACAGTAAAATGTATTAATTGTATTCCATTTTTTTTTTATATTAAATTTATTCGTATTATTTTATTGTTGCTATAAATATCAATTATTTCTGTAGGAAATAATGATAGGGCAAAACTGACTGTAGCATCATACCACATTTTGAAGTTCAAATTATATATTACAAAATATTTAAAAATAATAATATAGGTATATAAAATATAGTTTTGTGTAATTATTATATTTAAGAAGATTTTATTGAGCTTCAAAATTATATTTTTCCTACATTTTTTACACTATAGAAAATGTCTGCTTTTACATTTATAACAACAATGTATTCAATGCTTATGCTTGGCTTCTTAATGAAAAAAATATCGCAGATCCATGCATTTAAAATCATTGTCACTTATCAACAAAACATTTAAAACATCTCGGAGAAAATTGAATTGGGATTCCATATAGTCTAAGAACCACTAAAAGTATATTTCATCTATTTATTGTGAAATATATATTTTTATTTTTTATCAAAACTTTATACCTGCACACTTTAAAAAAATCTATGAGATACACCTCAAACTAAAAGATCCTTAAAATATCTGTCTATGCAATACAATACATTGGATATCACATGCTTTTTTCCATTGGCAAGCAGCAGTGAATTCCCAGTGGTATGCCAGCTTAAAGCATGAGGTGGAGAAGTACAGGCTGAATACTATACTATAACAAAGGTAAAAAAATAAAAAAAAAATAACCGTGTCACCAGGTCTCTAGCGGGGTAGGCAGAGAGCACAGAGTGCCAAACATCTCTGTCCTTGCAAATCTGATGTGCTTCGTGCTTCTTCTATAACAAAGGTTAATCTAATTTATGCCTCAGTACTACAACAGAAATTCGTTTGATATTGTTCGAATAAAATTATGACAATACACTTTCTTATTTTATGAGATCTATCCATGTAGGTGTTATGTGATTTCATGTAATATTTTTAAATTGAATAAATATTATATATTATTTGTTCTTTTAGCAGAGAAACCAATTTGTAGGAATTCTTGTAATTATTATGCCATATTTTTATTACCTCAAAGGCCAGTTCAGTGGTGTATTGGATTTAAGGCATAATGTCAGTTTTGTTAGGTAAGGGATCACGTATGGAGTGCACGAGCTACCGGGCCATCAGTTTGCTCAGTTTGGCAGCTAAAGTGTATGGGAAAATTATTGAAAGGAGAATGCAAGAGAAGTCCGATGGGGCATTGTGGGAG